>JAXCGZ010016256.1:0-5000 GCA_037179515.1 Halocaridina rubra
AGAGAGAGAGAGAGAGAGAATTATTGAAATTAACAATGGCTATTCGGAATATTTAGAGGAAGGTTATTGCTTAGTAAACAGATATTATATATGAATGTAAATACCGAGTCTCGTTAACCTTTGCTAAATGAAGGTGGGTAATAAATGATTTTGGGAAAGTTGAAAATGTGTTATTACCTGTATTTTGTGCGAGTGAGTACGTATCTTTGCGAAAATGTGTTTTAGCGAAATTACCTGTTTGATTTAGGAGAAATAGCCATAAGAACGCGGTTCCCTATCACCTGGTTAGTTTTATTATTTTTGTGATACCTGCCATATCCTTTATTGAAACACCGAATTCATTACTATGTACAGTTTAATGTCTTGCACATGTATGCGTGACTCACTTATGTACATGGAAGCTGTAGAGTATGCATTTTTACAATTACACAAAATCCAAGCCGCTGAATATATTTTTGTACTACTGACTCCGCAGTTCAAATCGTGCATTAACTTTGCCCAATCCACCATCGTAATGGATAAACCGTACTATGGAATGTTTTTGGGAGCCTACTATACCCTTTATCTAGTGGAATGTTGATGATAAAGCCGTTTTATGGCCAAAAGTCAAAAAGCCATAATCTCTATATATATTTCCTAATAATGAAAAAAACGAAAGAAAAAATATATTTTCCGTGTAAACGACAGTTTCTGCCCTATGTAACCAAGTATTCACGCTGGCTGAGTTGTGAAAGGTTGTGTTCCTATCTCTTCTATTGAATTGTTTATCAAGTGACGAGGATGAGAAGGAGAGATCTTCACTTCTCGACAGGGGAAAGCCTCACTCGTACAGCTGCTGAAAGATTCAAGCTGAGATGCTCAGTAGAGAGAAAGTAAATAGAAAAAAAAAATCTTTTACCTTGGGCAATATTTACCATCTGTCTGAGGTGAGGAAAGAAAGCTGTGTTTGTCTCCTTCCTCTGTTTGCTCTTTTGGGAGTTTGTTTCATTCGTAAGTTCCCAAAAGCCCTTTCTGGATACATTTTAATCCGGTAACTTTTCTCTCGAGACTATAGAGATCAAGAAGAGAAATAATATCAGACGGAAGTTCTTGAAAGTCTTTTCCTCCCAGATACCGTTTTCTATATGAACAATACTGATGACAAAATAATTTTAAGAAAGTGATATTAATCATTATTATTATTATTTATTATTATTATTATTATTATTATTATTATTATTATTATTATTATTATTATTATTATTATTATTATTATTATTATTATTATTATTATTATTATCATTATTATTATTATTATTATTATTATTATTATTATTATTATTATTATTATTATTATTATTATTATTATTACTATTTTTATTATTATTATTATCATTATTATTATTATTATTATCATTATTATTATTATTATTATTATTATTATTATTATTATTATTATTATTATTATTATTATTATTATTATCAATCTACTTTTTCTTCACTGTGCTCGTTTTTTTTTTGGTTATCGATAAAGCTTTTCTAGGATAAGATACTAGCTCGTCAAATATAATTTCAATGCAAATAACCACAATAAAAAGTTATAATAACTAATCAATATATATTATTTACTTTTTCTTTAATCTGCCTTCGTAAAGATTAACTGTTTGCTCAAAACACAATATGCCCGTCTCTTAGGTTCACCCTCAACATACCATTGTGGATAAATATATAAAAGAATGGATGAATAATTTTAAATAGATATATTACATAAACATATAAATAAGTTAATGGACGAAACAATCAAAGAACAAAATAAAATAACAAACTAGTATGAAAATATATATCAAATGATGATAAGTGAATGAGAATATAAAGCAATAAATGAAAAAATAAATAAATAAATAAATAAATAAATAAATAAATAAATGATAAATAATGAATTACGACATATTTTCGACTCATTTATTCTCCAGCAATATATTTCCAAAAAGCCCTTATAATACTAATATTTTATATTTTTCTTTATTGTTTCCAAACGAGAGAACTATGCCTTTTAGTTAAGAATATAAACTTTGCCTGAACTCATATCCGTGTCCTGCCTCTCTAACTAAACGAGACTCCAAGCAAGAAGGCCAGATATCTATCTGTCTTTCTCATGTTGGTGGTGGCAGAGACGAGGGAGAGAAATCTCAGCGCAAAGAGAATTCAAAAAATTTAGAAGGGTACGTTTCTTAGAGTGCATGAATGGACACACACACACACACACACACACACACACACACACACACACACGGACGCTCACACACACACACACACTCAGTGTCTGAATGGAGAAGAGTTAGTAGTGGAGTTCCACAGGGTTCAGTTTTAGGGCCACTTTTGTTCCTTGTATATGTAAATGATCTACCAGAGTCTGTAAATTCATTCATGAATATGTTTGCAGATGATGCAAAGATTGTGAAGAAAGTAAAAAACGAGAACAATGGTAGAGAACTTCAGGAGGATCTAAATAATCTGCATGAGTGGTCAGAAAAGTGGCTAATGAAATTCAATACCTCAAAATGTAAGGTAATGAGAATGGGTACAAGTGCAAGAAGGCCCAAGCTTGACTACTCGGTGGCTGGAGTACAACTTCAAGAGACAGAAAATGAGAGAGATCTAGGAGTAAACATACTGGCAGATTTGTCTCCAGAAATACATATAAATGGCGTAGTAAGGGCAGCATATGCATTCTTATCAAATGTAAGGGTAGCCTTCAGGCACATGGACAAGGAAATGTTCAGAAATATTTATGTAACCTATGTGAGGCCAAAACTCGAATATGCAGCCCCCTTTTGGAATCCGCACTTGAAAAAGCACATTGCTAAGCTTGAAAAAGTTCAAAGACATGCCACGAAACTGGTGCCAGAAATACGCAATCTCGGTTATGATGAGAGGCTGAGGGAATTAGACTTGCCATCACTCGAAGCTAGAAGAGTAAGGGGGGATATGGTGACAGTCTTTAAATTCCTTCATGGTTATGATAGAGTGGATAGGGATCGATATTTCGATATGGCTGGCTCTAGAACTAGAGGTCATAGTTTGAAGCTTCGTAAGAAAACTTCTTTGCAGGATGTAAGGAAATACTTTTTCAGTGTAAGAGTAGTTGATAATTGGAATTCGCTAAGCGAGGAGGTAGTTAATGCTATCTCAATCCATAGTTTTAAGGACAGGTACGATAAGTATCACTAAGTCTAAAAATGGAACCGATGAGGAGACGGGAAGATACGAGCTTTGGGCTCTTTCCCGTAAACACAATTAGGTAATCACAATTAGGTAATCACACACACACTACTATAAGTATCACTAAGTACAAAATGGAACCGATCAGGAAACGGGAAGATGCGAGCTTTGGGCTCTTTCCCGAAAACACAGTTAGGTAATCACACACGCACGCTCTCACACACAGACACACATACACACACACACTCACACACACACACACACATATATAGCTAGATATGGATGTAGGTATGTATTTTGATAATCATGTATGTATATAGAAATGTATGCATCAGTGTATGTATATGACTGAATGTAAATGAATTTATTTATGCATGTATATGTACTCCCTTAGTTGTCTAAGCGTCTCCAAGTTATACAAAATGTATGTTAATATGCAAGTATGTGTAATATATATATATATATATATATATAAATATATATATATATATATATATATATATATATATATATATATATATATATATATATATATATATATATATATATATATATATATATATCTATATATATATATATATATATATATATATATATATATATATATATATATATATATATATATATATATATATATATATATAAAATATATGACTTTTACTATAGGCAATGAACATTAAGAAAAATAATTTTGGTGACACTGCATTATCTGGTAGCTTGAAAAACGTGATATTTTATTAGATATTCAATATATATTATAAACTATTCACTAATTCCCACCGGAGGCACGCTGAAAAGGGCATTGAAGAATGAATATTACAAATAACATTTGCCGCAAAAATATATCTGTTGTTAATGAATGTCAAGTCAGTGTAAAAAGTCAAAAAAATGCGATTTATGTTAATGGTAAGCAAAAAAAAAGCCAAAATAAAAAAAACATTCACTTAAAAAACGTGAATATGCTACTAGATATAATTCGTAATAAAGGTGGAAATGTTAAAGTCTTCTTTTAAATTTATATGTAAATGAGTTTTTTATTTCTAACTAAAATCCAGTGCACATAAAGTTACTACAAAAAAATATCATATTTCACAGATTTGGTTTCACAGTCATATATATATATTTTTTTATGATGTGTTTCATGTTTTATATGCATTGCTTATGTTATGTATGTATATATATATATATATATATATATATATATATATATATATATATATATATTATATATATATATTGTATATATATATATATATATATATATATATATATATATATATATATATATATATATATATATATATATATATATATATATATATATATATATATATATATATATATATATATATATATATATATATATATATATATATATATATATATATATATATATATATATATATATATATATATATATCTTTATATATATATATATATATATATATATATATATATATATATATATATATATATATATATATATATATATATATATATATATATATATATATATATATATATATATATATATATATATATATATATATATATATATATATATATATATACATATATATATATATATATATATATATATATATATATATATATATATATATATATATATATATATATATATATATATATATATATATATATATATATATATATATATATATATATCTATATATATATATATATATATATATATATATATATATATATATATATATATATATATATATATATATATATATATATATATATATATATATATATATATATATATATATATA
>JAXCGZ010016256.1:12500-15000 GCA_037179515.1 Halocaridina rubra
ATATATATATATATATATATATATATATATATATATATATATATATATATATATATATATATATATATATATATATATATATATATATATATATATATATATATATATATATATATTAATGAATATGGCTACATAAATAAATTTAAAGAATTTTTTGGAGATCCTTAGTACATTGTACTTTCAAGTGTATTACTTATCTTTAGAGGAATCTGATTAACGCATACGTATGAAGTGATATATATATATATATATATATATATATATATATATATATATATATATATATATATATATATATATATATATATATATATATATATATATATATATATATATATATATATATATATATATATATATATATATATATACTGAAAACAAGAAAAAAACAAAAATTAGCAATTCACCAAAAGAAATCAGTTAACTGACCAAAATAATACAGGTAGAAAGTTTTGTTTACGCGGTAGGCAGGGGAAGGTGTGAATCCAGGTAACTGAGATACGGTCAATTGTGGGAGGAGACGAGAAATTTTAAATTTTCTGAAGATGGTAACAATAAACAGATCACATTAACTTTAACAATATTAATAATAATAATGATAATAAGTATGAAAGATATAGGGAGTAAAATGTGGAAACCAAGCGGAAGGTAGAGGAAGAGAAGATGTTGACAAATGTTAGGTGGTGAGAGCATTTTAGTTGGTCATATGAGGAGAATAAAAAGAAGTTTTGGAAAGAAGTGAAGAGAGTAAGGAAGGGTGGATCGAGGATGGGAGACACAGTGAAAGATGTAAATGGACAGATGCTAAGAGGGAACGATGCAAGGAAAAGATGGGCAGAATATTTTAAGTGTTTGCTGAATGTTGAGGATAATGACAATAATAATAATAATAATAATAATAATAATAATAATAATAATAATAATAATAATAATAATAATAATAATAATAATAATAATAATAATAATAATAATAATAATAATAATAATAATAATAATAATAATAGTAATAATGATAATAATAATAATAATAATAATAATAATAATAATAATAATAATAATAATAATAATAATAATAATAATAATAATAATAATAATAATAATAGTAATAATAAATATGATAATGAAAATTTTAATAATAGAAATAATACTAGCAACAATACAATAATAAGGACAACTATAATGATAAGAATAATATATATATAATCACAGAAAAAATACTTCTAAGAGTGATAATATTACAAAGATAATAACATAACAGTAATTATGAGATAGTAATAATGATGATACAATAACAGTAATGATAAATGAAATAATTAATAATAACGAAAATTGAAGTAAAAATGAATCAATTTTAAATACATAAGAATATTATGTTATTTCCAAAATTACTGTTTTCAACCTTGAATGAAGCATTCTTGATAATATGGGATCAGTTACAAATAAACCATGACTTAAGTTAATATTTCGGTTCTCGGTTAAGTTAATTAAGTAAACTTAAATCATGGTTTATTTGTCATTGATCCCATATTATCAAGCATGCTTCATTTAAGTTTGAGAAAAGTAATTTTGGATATATATATATATATATATATATATATATATATATATATATATATATATATATATATATATATATATATAGTAATTTTTTTGTCTAAATCAGCACCGAATATTCTTTGATATTCGTCACACATCTCTTATTATTCCTTCGCATCTGACAAGTCACAACACTCCCCATCTCTGTTTCTCTGTATTTTATGTTTTCTTCGTGCCCAGACCCTATGAAAGCAGAATTTTTTTGGAGGGAGGCAGTCCTGGTGTCACAGTCATAAAAAACACAGGCAGAGTCACACTCAATCACATACACACACACACACACACACACACACACACACACACACACACACACACACACACACACACACACACACACACACACATGCACTCACACACGCACGCGCAGACGAGAGTGAACAAACTTTTTGCCATAAAAACCACACATTTTAGAGTGTGCTTAATGAAACTGGTAAGATAATTAGAATATTAAATAAGTTGGGAAGAGATTTTCTTTAAAGCATTTCAGTAATCTATATAGCAATGCCATTTGTTGATGCTACGCTATGATCCCATGAGCTAGCGCATGGAGGGTAATCCTTCGTATTTTCCTCCAGAAAAAAGTCAAAGTTTGCTTTAGATTATGGTCATTGTAATTATATATATATATATATATATATATATATATATATATATATATATATATATATATATATATATATATATATATATATATATATGGCCATAATGAAAACAAAAACCTGAATTTTTCGGGGAGGAAAATGCGAAGGTGATTCCCCGTCATGCGATAGTTCATGGGATTAGAGTGTAGTACAATAAATGGCATTCCTAGTCGGATTCCAATGGTGGTTCAGAATAAATATCTTTCTAACTTGTGTAATATTCCATATACCTTACTGTTTTCAATAAGTACACTCTTTAATAT
>JAXCGZ010016256.1:22500-25168 GCA_037179515.1 Halocaridina rubra
ATGAAAGGAAATACAATAGGTTTTCCCGTATAAATATTGTAAGATGTTCGCACTCAAAGGCGCAGTGTCCATTTAGGGATAGCGGTTCTGGTTATAAATCTTTTGTCTATATGGGAGCCGCTACATGTTATACATAATGGTTAGAGTTTTATGCTTGTCTTTTTGTCCAACGATAACTTTTATCTATATAAAGTTATTTCATAGATACTCCTTAATATTATGCAATAGGAGAAATAATAATGTGATAACGAGTCGGCTCAAATCTTAAAAAGAGGAAAGATAATGTAAATAAGCTCTGGAAATGTGTTCCAATACTACCACTACAGAATATACTCATAGGATATTGAGTCACGGTTGCGAGATGAAAGCATACATTAGAAGCAATTCAATCTTGTGCTCTGCGGCCAGACTTGAATACAATCATAAAATTCAATGTTGTATATATTCCTAAATGACTCACTTTATTATCCCACTTGATTTAACTGTATCAACTACACTAAATGAGACCAAACTTGTATAAAATTACGTGTTCCATTAACCTGCCTCCTTTTCACAATGTACTCTAGTAGGTACTTGATCTTACAGTGTGAAGGAAACAGACTTTTGAGAATACTGTTAATGCTATCATACTCTCCTGTATACAGTCATGTGCACATACAGCCAGGTATTCGGAACAAGGAGAAAGAACCTATATCAAACCACATAAACACACACACACACACACGCACACACACACACACACACACACACACACACACACACACACACACACACACACACACACACACACACACACACACACACGTACTCGATAAAGTTGACATTCTGTTTATTATATTTTGTACACATTTAGCAACATCTCTAGCTATGTCAAGGAAGCCATAAGTCCTCAACTTTCTAGTAGTATATATTCCCGAAATTGATGGAAACTCTTGTGAGCACATTTTTACCTAGACGTTCTCATTTTAGTGAATTGATATGCTATAAAAGTATCTTGTAGTCACCGTGGCTCATGCGGTAGCATTCGCGACTCTGAGGCTTCAGGTCGAGGATTCGCGCCCAGTCACGGTCTGAGGCTAGCAAGGGCATGCACTCAGGGTAACGATTACATCTGCCAAAACAAGTTCTTCAAAAGAAGGCAACCGTCCTAGCCCTTGGTAGAAAAGGGAGTCCGTGACGTAAAACGGAATAACATATGCTATAAAAGTATCTAATGCTACCCCCATAGTATTATTCAACAATGGTTTTTTGTTCATATATTGCCCAATGAACTGCAATATCCCACAACTAGGTAAAATTGTTTCCGTGACGGTTTCAAAGACAAATATGAATAGGAATGATATTGAAAATTATCTTATGGTAAGCTTTGAGTCAAAGCCGAACGTTAGCCTCCAAGAGGAGAACGAAAAGCGACTCTCCCAAATAATTTAGGAAAAAGCTATAAAAAAAGAAAAGAAAAACATCCAGAAGGATATATGAAGAAAAGAAAGATATTCCTCAGAAAATTGTCTCCTTGCGCGATATCTTTAACAAAAAGGAAAAAATCTAATTGAAATATATAACGTGTTTACATAATACACAGGCAGGGGAATGAATGTTAGAATATAAAAAAAAAGATCTAATCGACAGATATGTTCCCTTTGATACATGGGGTGTTTAATGTAACATTATCTATGCATGGTAATCATATAGATGAAGATGTAATTGTCATATGGAATAGCAGAAACCTGTCATCTCAGGAGCTTAAATGATTGCAACATTAAATGTGAGGGTTGTAGGCTCTGACAGTTTCTTCACGAGCAAAACAGAACTGAGAGTGAATGTTATATGGCTTAGTACAGAACAAGTCAACTTAGCAAGTTCTATGAGAGCACCATTATCTGTGTAGGTTCCAAACCGTAAAGCGGGGTTTACACGGTCAAACGGTTCGTTGAACGCGGTTCGACAGACAAGTGTTTGAAGTGATGTTCGAACGTGTGAACGGGGTATTTGGTTGTCGAACACGTTCGACAAACGTGTTCGACAACCAAGTACCCCGTTCACACGTTCGAACATCACTTCAAACACTTGTCTGTCGAACCGCGTTCGACGAACCGTTTGACCGAGTAAACCCCCCTTTATGAGGGTTTACACGGTCAAACGGTTCGTCGAACGCGGTTCGACAGACAAGTGTTTGAAGTGATGTTCGAACGTGTGAAAGGGGTATTTGGTTGTCGAACATGTTCGACAAACGTGTTCGACAACCAAGTACCCCGTTCACACGTTCGAACATCGCTTCAAACACTTGTCTGTCGAACCGCGTTCGACGAACCGTTTGACCGTGTAAACCCCCCATAATAATGCCTTCACGACAACGGACTTGATAAGGGAGACTATCCATAGATCAAAACTTATAAATAAATAAGTGTAGAAATATACATAGGACCTCTGAGACCTCTTCCTATGCAAAATAGAGATATTTGCATTTCAAAATACGTTCACTGTCAAGATATGGAGAACATTTTGTGCAAGTCTTTTCCTAGCAAAAGTCTGGTATTGCGGTTTCTTGGAAAAAAGAAGAGCATCACTCTCTTGGGAAATCAGTTTTCTATTATGGAAATGACGAGAGGACACAATATACAAAGAGGCGACTGAAAGTGGACTCTTAAAAAGTTCAGTGATAAAGAAG
>JAXCGZ010016257.1:2500-5000 GCA_037179515.1 Halocaridina rubra
TTACTTTGCTCTATGGGCAATGACGAGGGAGCTAGCGACCGTTCAGATGGCACTGCTGGAGTGCCACAGCCCATCCTCCAGGCTCTTCCACAACCTGTATCGCTTCACAACTGTCAACTCCTCCTACTGCCCCTACCACAAGGCTACCTCCGTAAGATGCATCCCCGTGGTAACAGCAGATGCCCATCAGAGCTGCGTCACAATTGCTAGCCACTCATTCCTATTCCTAGCACGCTCACTTGCTTCCCTCACATCCATCCTCCTATCATTCAGGGGTCTCCTTACGCCATCCATCCATCCAAACCTAGGCCTCCCTCTAGCATTTCTCCCATCAACTCTCGCATTCATCACCTTTTTCAGCAGTCTTTCATCATCCATCCTTTCCACATGGCCAAACCATCTCAGATCATTCATATCTACTCTGCCTGCAATTTCTCTCCTCACACCCGTTCTTGCTCTCACCACTTTATTCCTAACCCTATCCAACGGAGATACACCAATCATACTCCTCAGACATTTCATTTCAAACACATTTAGTTTCCATCTCTCACTTACTTTCATACCCCATAACTCTGATCCATACATCACAGTTGGCACAACCACTTTCTCATACAAAACTTTCTTAACATTCATTTCCAACCCTCTATTCTTCATCACTCCTTTCAACACACCCAACACTTTACATCCTTCATTCACTCTGTGACACACATCTGCTTCCACTCCACCATTTGCAGCTATAACCGAGCCTAAATACTTAAACTGATCAACTTCCTCAAGTGTCTCTCCATTCAACATAACATTCAATCCAGCACCATCCTCATTTCTTGTACACCTCATAACCTTACTCTTTCCCACATTCACTCGCAACTTCCTTCTCTCACACACCTTCCAAATTCTGACACTAACTGACACAGCTTTTCCTCTGAATCTGCCACCACCACAGTATCATCTGCAAACAGCAACTGATTCAGCTCCCACTCGTTATCATCCCCATCTACCATTCTCAATCCTCGAGCACGCACTCGCTCATTCACCTCTCTTACAACTCCATCAATATACAAATTGAACAGCCTTGGTGACATCACATATCCCTGTCTCAGTCCCACACTCACTGGAAACCACTCACTCACTTCATTCCCTACCCTAACACAAGCTCTACTCCCTTCATACAAACTCTTCACTGCATGCAACAATTTACCATTAATTCCATATAATATCAAAACATTCCACATTGCCTCTCTATCAACTCTATCATACGCTTTTTCCAGATCAAAAAATGCAAAAATACACATCCTTACCCTTTGCTAAATATTTCTCACATAACTGCCTAACTATAAAAATCTGATCTATACAACCTCTACCTCTCCTAAAACCACTCTGCACTTCCGCGATCACATTTTCTGTCTTATCCCTAATCCTGTTAATAATAAAAGAAAACTTACCCTTTGAGAGGGCTTCAAGCATCTCCAGGTATGGTGTGTTGTCAGTTAAGACTTCATCTAAGAGCAGTTTATCCATTGTGGAACACATGAGTGAAAATCTGTAATGGTATAATGATATTTTTATGAGACATTTTGTTTATAAAACAGTAATTTTAATATATGCTTATAGCTGATTAGGTAGAGAATTCCAGATTAATACTCTTTTGTATTTGAATCGGCACTACTATATCATATTAATTTTTGTCGTTTCATGTGTCACTGTAAATCCCCATTCGAATTTGTGTTGACACGAACAGAATGGAAAGGGGAATTAAGGCTGGACATCCTTCGTAGCGCCCCGCGGTGGACTTGTACTTAAGCTTGTTATATTCCGACATGAGTGCTCTAACCACCTACTGCCATTTATCATATATATATATATATATATATATATATATATATATATATATATATATATATATATATATATATATATATATATATATATATATATATATATATATATATATAATTATAAAAATTTTGCGTGTAACATTATAAATGCAAATTTGCTGAAACTCTCTGTAAATAAAATTGCTTTCATTTGAACAATTTACAAGTAGATTATGGTATATACTAAAGGCTTGCAAAACAGCGCTCAAATGACTGGGGAAAGAGTTGGACAGCATGTTGGTCAACCAACAAAGCACAATACATTTAACTTTATCTCACCAAAGCTCACCCACTGCCCCCCCCCCAAAAAAAAAAAAAACATGTCAGCCATAATGAAAATTTAAATTAAACTAACTTTTACTAATTAGTGCTAAACTTTCCTTACCTGGATAATTACATACTTATGTACATTTCCTTAATATCATTGTATAGCTAATTGGTAATTTTTAAGTGATAATTATATTTACGAAGAAATGGCTCCTCGCTAGAAATTACTTTTGTGCTTCAAAAAATTTATATATTGCTTAAAAACATCTTTTACACATGGATAGCAATAACACATAGGCCTAATATCCTGTATTTCATGGCTTTTCATAGGCTTATCTTAGCGTTCATTGCCTACTCTA
>JAXCGZ010016257.1:20000-25127 GCA_037179515.1 Halocaridina rubra
CTACGGCGACCATTACTAATAATACTAATACAAATTTAAAATGTTTACAAGTAAACACAACGTAATATGTTGATTTATTAATAAATTAGCAAAACATCGACAGGTGTGTAAAGAAGGATGCATATGCTTATGAAAACAAGAGCATTTATCTGATGTGCACCATTAATAGACAGTACCCGCTATCTACTATTAAATATGAGATCCATAGCTGTACACCATTCTTGAGAGTATCTGTAGCTGTTCTCATTGAGAAGTCTTGGGGGAGAAGAGAACTGAGGAAGCTTCGTTATTTCTATCCTGAGCAAAGTTGGCCAAGTCCCCTTTGCCATTGTTTTGGCTCATGGCGGAGTAGTAACACCAACTACAATACATTCTTTAGCGCAATAGCTTTTGAGGTTACAGTCCCCCTTGGTAAATAACTGTCTGGATCCACTGAAGATAATGAGCAACATTGACATATACTCCAGGAACACCGACTTTACCACAGCCAATTCCCCAAGACACTAGACCTGCTAGCTGGGCATTGCCATTCTGACCAGGGCACACGAGTGGACCTCCGCCATCACCCTAAAATGAAAATTATTGGAAACATTTAGTTGAAATGATGTAACAGGATAGAATAATTTCACTGTAAAAAATATGAAGCAAACTGCAAGGTACTATCTCTTTTTGTAGAAAGTAAGTATGATCATAAAAGTATGAAATATGTTTTTACATTTAAATTACAACACCATTGCTTTTGCATTGAGTGTCATATCTGCATCATGATATTTTCTTCTTACCTTACAAGTATCTCGATCCTTTTCACCACCGGCACAAATATTTCCTTCATGAAGTGTGAAAGTGGCACCTAAGTGAGTGTGCCTAAGTGCTGTCTGGCACTGATGGTGCGATATTACCGGAATTTCCACTTCCTTAAGAACTCTTTGAAAGTTCCCTTCTGTTCCAAAGGCATCTTTGCCCCAACCTGTAGCATAGCACCTCTGACCTATGAACTTGCTGTATTGGTCTGGTAGACATACTGGTGAGATGTGAGGGCTGTAATTAACGAGAATAGATAAAGTGATAAGGATGTGTCACGAGTTTATACTACTTATTGTGTTAGTACTTTGTTCTAATGGGAAGAAGCATGGTTTGTGATTCCCAGTTTCGCAGTCTACAAAAACAAGTCTGTATTTCCAGAATAATTTCTGGAAATTTGGTAAGCAGCTAAACTACGGCAGCAAATAGACAGACAACAAAGATACAAATAGCATAATATAATTGATATTGCTTTTTCTCAGTTACCTTTTGGTTCTTGAGAGCCTCTTAGGTATAAAATACTTATTGTTTGCATCATGGGATGATGTTGTCTTTTACACATTTAGCAAGTTCATCTATATCATCTAAGATCCAGAGATATTAACATAATCTACTGTTAAAAAAGACACTCACTTGGTTGTAAAATCAATAGGATGGTGAAGAGATAAGACAGCAATATCATTTTGAAGATTTCCTGCATAGTATTCAGGATGAATGTGAATTCCAGCAACGTGTGCATCTAAATGCTTATAAAACTCGGTCTCAGCAGAGACATCCCACTCGCCAAGACGAACAGTCAGCGGGATTGACTGTAGGCTGTAGAGGAAAGCAATCTTATTTAGTCCCAAAGAAGTATGGTATAAAGCAGAGGAATCATGTGGTTATTATATGGACTATTATGAAAATAGCTGAATAAAATATCAGTATAAATGCCTGTTGGTACTTAATACTATAACTTTTTATTATATGCTAAAGCAGTCTGTGAACATATATTGCACTGGAATAGTCTATGTTTTACTAGATGTTGAGAGTAAAAATTATTTGGCTTTAGTAATGAATATGATGCACTTTAAAATGAATTTTATGTTACTGAACTGAATCCCCATTAAATTTCACCAAACAGAGTATTAACTGCTTGTGCGGAAAAAAGTAATTGTCTGCATATATTCTTTGAAGTTTTATAGCTAGAAGAATAATTCGGATCATATCAAATAAGAATTATGACATGAATTTTCACTGACCTGTTGATGCAATGTGCAGCTGTGAGGAGGTGCCTGTCAGAGATCAAAGTAGCACCACATACATAAACTTTGTCTCCTCTATCCTGTTTAAGAATTGCTGCTTGCCATGGATACTCTGCAAACTCTGCATCTCCGTCCACATAGTGAGGATTTTTGACACGACCCAGCAAACCTGCAGCATTAGTCTGGCCACATGTGAATTGTTCTCTTGCTTGGGAGTTGAGAGGTTTTCTACAGCATACTTGATCTATGCCACATATAGAGGAGCCAGGGAGTCCTGGGAAGTTGCCAGGAAACTGGCGCTACAAACGTTAAAATATCTATTAAACAAATATTGTGCTACTTTTATTTTATTTGTACCATTTAAGCTGTGAACACGATTAATTTTCAGACAGTTTTATTACATATATTATTTCACTGTAATTCAAAAACAAACATTATTTAATAATATCAAAACGTAAAAGAAGAAGAGCATAAAATTCTTACCTCCTGAGTGTCTGATGCAATTTGATCATGGTGCTGGATATGATAACCTGACTGTAAATCTCTTTTCTGACGAGCTTCTTCTACAAGAGGCATAGCTAGGACTTTCTCAAGCTGAGCAGAACTTTCTGTGGTCGTGTAATCCTCTGGAATTTCAGTTGTAATTGGCTCTTCATCGAGTATATCCGTAGCATTGGAAAGAATGTCAGATTTTCTTGAACGAGCATCAATAAGACTGCTAATATCCAGTTGACCATTACGTGCTACTATGTCTTCAAATGAGCAGTAGGCTGAAGGCACACATTGGCAGTTTCCATGGTGACCGGGAGTTTCGATTTCAATAGAGGGAGCTGGTAGATGTCCAGTTGGTTGGAAACTTTGACTAACTGATGGTTGATGTCCAGAAGGCTGAAAAGCTTGTTCAACTGCAGGCTTAAGTTCTGGAATACCTCCATTTTGACCAACAAAGCCGGTCTGTGGACCATTTGAATTAAAAGAGGTGGCACCATTTATTCCTTGGTGAACGTGTGTATGAGTATGGATATGTTTAACTACGTTAGTGATCGTGTCTTGTGGTTTATGAATACCAGTGTGTGTAGGCAGTGGAGGTTTATAGTCTGAAATTACCTTAGGTGGTGTGTACTGAGAGTGGCTTGTGTCCACATGTGGCTTGATATTTGATTTGCTTGGGTAAGGAGCAGGAGCAACAAAGAAAGGTTTAGGGTCAAATGCAGATGCTGCTCCAGGTGAAACTGCGGCCGGATATCCAGGGCCTTTGACGTTGTCATAATTAAGAGTTGCATAACTGCTAATGGAATGTGAAGGTAAAACTGGCGGTGGTCCATAGTGAGATTCAACTGTAGGAGTGTAGGACTTCTTTTCACACTATAAAAGAAGAATAAATAGTTAAATGAAGAGCAAATATCAGTACACCATATGACTTTCACTATTGTCACTCCTTGCAAGCTAGAACTTTAGTTACTTCCGCTTGTTTTCGCAAATTGTTGGTTACAGAAATGAAAATGATCAACAAGTTAATGTCTTACGTTAGATCCTATTCCAAGGGCGCACAGTTTATCACCAATTCCCAAGAAACGTGGTTCGCGTTCATTTGCCTGAGTTTCGTTTGCATTTTCTGATTGCGCTGCTAGCTGAGATGCTGTTTCATCGGTAATCTCTGAGACTTCATCCTTATCAGCACCCCAAGTCCATTTGTCAGCATAAGTATTTGGGATAATGACAGTTGTCGTTACCAGTAGTAAAAACACCACACCTATAACATGTTATGATTAGTAATAATATATCATATAGTAATATAATGATAATATTATAATGAGTATAACAGAATGTCTTGAATTTATTTTTGTTTTTAATAAGAAAATAAAAATAAAATACAGCATTTATGCTTATAAAACACAAATTAATTTTATAATTGTGATGTAGAAATGTTGAATTTTGAATATTTTAAATTTTGAAAAATTTTGCAAATATTGCAGAGAAAGTACTCACCTCTCAGTTCCATTTTACAATGGATTTGATAAGTTCGTCTCTTGGTTACACTGTATGACCACTACACAGAACTTGTTAACTGAGGCTTTGGTAATTCCAAACTGCGTACTGCTGTTTAGGGTAAGCTGTTATATACTCTTCTCTGTCAATTGACGGGGGTTGCAGAACAGAGGAGGGGGCAGGGAGAGGGGTTAAGAAGGGGAGGGATTTATTGACCTTCCATCGGGTGGATTTCCGAAGATATGACCGTGCTCTGAACCACCTCTTCTTCTTGGGACAGTCCCAAGGTTATCTGGGTGAGTCGTTTTCTAAGAATTTCCGTCGTGGAAGAATTTTCATAATAAGCTCTGTCAGGGTTAAGGTCGCTCTGAGATATATATATATATATATATATATATATATATATATATATATATATATATATATATATATATATATATATATATATATATATATATATATATATATATATATATATATATATATATATATATATATATATATATATATATATATATATATATATATATATATATATATACATGAATATATATATATATATATATATATATATATATATATATATATATATATATATATATATATATATATATATATATATATATATATAATCAAATAAGCACATTACCATATGTGAAAACATGAATCATTTTTACCCCGACCGGGACTTGAAACTAGGTCATTAGATTACTGTGCCAAGGTGTTACTGACTACACCACAGAAGGTCTAAAAGGGAAACAAACCTTACACTATATCTGCTATACGAGGAACGAACGCATGCTATCTGAATGCCACTCTGCTCATATTACAGTTTCCCCCAACCTCACTGGTGGCTTCGTTTTTACATTTAATTCAAATCTCAATCTCATTTGGGACCAACAGTAATCAAATAAGCACATTACCCTATGTGAAAACATGAATCACTTTTACCCCGACCGAGACTTGAACCTAGGACACATGATTATTGTGCCAAGGCGCTACCAATTACACCACAGAATGTCTAAAAGGGTAACACACCTTACAGGTATATCTGCTATACTAGGAATGAACGCATTCTGTCTGAATGCCACTC
>JAXCGZ010016258.1:0-25104 GCA_037179515.1 Halocaridina rubra
ATTCTGGACGGGTTTTTTTTTTCAGACACTGTTACACTTACGACAACTATCTCTCTCTCTCTCTCTCTCTCTCTCTCTCTCTCTCTCTCTCTCTCTCTCTCTCTCTCTCTCTCTCTCTCTCTCTCTCCTTTCATGCTTTATCTTTCACTCACGTTTAATTCATTACCATTGTTTAATTTTATTAATTCCGATTATGATATATATATATATATATATATATATAATATATTATATATATATATATATATATATATATATATATTTACCCTTACTTGAGATATGTATGACACATTTCTGTTCTCATAATGTCTGAACTCATAAAACTGTTCCACTATTGACCTAACACATCTAAATGTGTATGATAAGGTTAACAGAAAGAGAAAAACACTATCCAATCTTAGTTTACGATCAAGTATAAATAAGCTCTTCAGTGTTCACTAGTAAAGAGTATCCCTCCTTTACTCTTCACAATCATCGCCTGCAACGCCGTGCGACGCAAAGGACCTTCCGTTAGTACAGATATAATCCCTCTTACAACCAATCGTCCCGTTTGATCATTATGCTAAGTAAAATTAGATATTTACCTAACATAACCTAAGGATAACCAGTAAAGGAGGGCGCTTTCTTTCTGCTGTGAGGTAATTTGACCAACATTCAAATACTCTTCGATATTCGCTACACATCTCTTATCATCCTTTCACATCTGACGAGTCACAACACTTTATTTCTATTTGTTTTATGTTTTCTTCATGCCAGGCCAGATGGGGGCAATTTTTTTTAGCCTGTCCTGGTGTCAAACTCATAAAATAAAGACGGCCTGACGAAACGATAGCTAGTACAGTATCTCCGAAGAAAAAATTACTCAGAAATTAATTGGTAGAACTTCTCTTCGTCAGAACCCATTGAGGTTATGAAAGAAAGGGTAATGGTGCCCCTATGCGTTTGAAATAGCACATTTAACTCAGCGGCTTCAGTGAGTGCAACATATGATTTGTAAGGTGAAAGAGCATTTTCTCCAGTTTGATTCTTGATAAGGGTAATAATTCTTTTAACTAATCACGTGTCTGTAGTCGCCGTGGCTCAGTCGGTAGCGTCTCCGACTCTGAGGCGTCAGGTCGAGGGTTCGCGCCCCGTCACGGTCTGAGGTTAGCAAAGGCATGCACTCAGCGTAAGGATTACATTTGCCAAAACAAGTCCTTCGCAAGAAGGCAAACCGTCCTAGCCCTTGGTTGATAAGGGAGTCCGTGACGTAAAACCGGGACACTAATCACGCGTCTAAAGCAACGCTATCTAATTCCTTCTTAAATCTATCAACGCATTAACATATAAGTCATAAATTTAAATAAATCCAACAGACATAAAAAACAAGTGAATTTACACACGTATGATTAAAGATATCTTTCCATAGCCATTTAAACATTACATTAAAAAAAAATATTTTAGTGCTCTAGACAATCATTTGACGATCATCGTTGAGCGATAATCGCATCGAGCAAAACGTACCTTTGGTGATTAGAAATAATAAAAAGCACATGGCAAGTCTGGGATAATTCTAACTCCATAAATCATCATTAAGTTAGGTCACGAATATTATAACGAAATTTTACACTCAAAGTTACAAAATGGGGTTAAAAAGAAAATCATTTTAGAGAGATCCAGAAATAACTAAATTACTCATACTCCTCTACTATTACTGTCTTCATTACTTTGACTATTCTTTCAGCCTTGTCCTTTTCCTATGGCGTTTATCATTTTCTTCTTTCTGCCTTGTCCTTAAGCTAATTTTTCTTCTCAATGTTCTTTGGTGCCTGGGCCTGATGTGGTCAGAGTTCTTCCTTTCTTTAGTGTCAAACTCATTTAAAAAAACAATTGGACACATTGTATTTTGCATTTATATGACACTGGCCTTACTAGCACAAAGTTACAAATTAACGAAAAACTAATATATTTAGTGATTTCTAAATTCGTCCTTGCGTTAGGATACGAACTTCATATCTCGCTCTATAGGAGTTTATGAAGGGGATCATGAAGAAGTACGTCATTATAGCGAGGTTCACAGAAACCCTCATCAATATCAACAATATAGGGGATATCACTTTACTCTCAAACCGAGATCACATCAGCACAATAGTATATGTGCTTTTAGATATAATTTTGACTTACTGCTGATAATTATACCTTGTAATTGAGTTATATTACTTTAATTATCTTGAAAAATTACATACATAAAAGATTGATCACTGAAATGTTATAAATAAAAGAAAAAAATATTTATATTATCGTTTTGAATCGTCATTTCAATGTTATGTGGTATTTCTTATCATGAGTTGTGGTACAAGAAGTTAATAAAGGGGGTCATGATAGAAGACGCCCTATTAGAGAGGTCCACAGGAAGCATTCACCAATAATATCAACATCACTAAAGGAGAACTCTCCATTACTCTCTCTCTCTCTCTCTCTCTCTCTCTCTCTCTCTCTCTCTCTCTCTCTCTCTCTCTCTCTCTCCTCTCTCTCTCTCTCTCTCTCTCTCTCTCTCTCTCTCTCTCTCTCTCCTCACATTAGCACCAAAATAACGCATCCTCTCCAATAACTTCAAACTGTTGTTATTTATACCTGATATCTCAATTATAATGACTTTATTTATCATTTAAAGATGTGTACAGATAGTGATCAACAGAAACAAATGTAAACTCATCCAAAAACTATCATATTCTGGTGTGAATTTACTTTTACACCCTCCCCCCAGCCACCCAGTCCCCGACCTCCCTTCTCTAAGTGTCAACACTAAAGAGAGCAAAAGCATCACACATTGTACCAAATGGCACCATTGCAGCGTTCCCGGCTGCAACATGATACTGGTTGAGTTAATATAGATATAGTGAGTGAAAAGAAGAACAGAATGAATAAAACAGTGACGGAGAAAAGACTAATATGGAGAGATATAGATACAGATATAGTGAGAAATATAAGAACTATGGAGACATAAGACATAGCAGAAGAATAAATACCCGAATAAAGCTATAGAGAAAAAAACCGAGAGAATGAATAAAACAGCGATAGAGAGAAGAAAGAGTGAGATAAATGATATAGCAAGAGAATATAGAATAACAACAGAATAAAGATATCGCGAAAGAGAGAAGATTCTTCAATAATGAGAAAAAGCAGAAAAATAAATGACTAGCGAGAGAAAGAAGACATAGAACAAAATAGAAAGAGAAAAAACAATAAATAAAATAAATAAAGGAATAATGAGAGAAAGAATAAATAGCGAAATAGAGGAAATAGAAAACAGAAGAAGAGAACGAAAAGTAATAAAGAAATATCCAAGGAAAAGAGAATTAGAGAAAGCAGAAAAAAAAGACTTTTTGAGTATCTCTGTATCTACATTAATATCAAGTACTTTGAAGCAAAAGAACTTTCATTACTTTGTTTATCCATAATTCACTTAAAAAATAATATGCTTGTAGATTGTGTATTTTTCTTATTATTAAAAAAAATCTATGTTAATCGGTTATGTTTTTCTTATAACTTGATTGAGATGCAAATATATTGCTTACTTGTTCGTGTGTGTTACTTATTACCAAGTAATATATACAAATCTGTGTACTAATTAATCTCATATTATTCTATATTTACATATTTAGTTTTCTTCAAGATATTGAAGAAAACACACTTTTTTTTTCATTTTTTGTTTTTATTTTTCAATTATCTTCATTTACAAAAACTTTTAATCAACTCAAATTATTCTTGCTATGTAACGGGGATTTATAATTTGCTACTGCTTACTGGTCTCTCCTTATATTTATTTATACATTTAAGTATTAATATCATACCTGACATTATATGTTAACTTTGCAGTTCGATTTTCCAATGGAGGAACAGCACAGGTAATAGAGACCTCATCTTAGTATACGTTTTGGCATGTGCTGAGGAGGGATGATGGGGGTATATTGGGAAGAAGATGCGAGTAGGCAGTAAGGGGAAAGGTAGATCAGAGAGGGGGTTTACAGATGTGGTGAGGGAGGACATGAAGATTTATGGTGGGACGGAGACAAAAGGGATAGGATGATATAGAGATGACTGATCCACTGACGTGACCTCTAATGGAAGAAGACGTAAGAAAATCTTAGCAAATGTTCATGTAGATCCTATTGCATTACTGCCCCCGTGTATCTAATGAGTTAGTAGTTAAGCCTACTGAACAGATTAGGGGTACGTGAAACAAAAGGGAAGACTCTACCTTCTCCGTCTTATCTTCAGGGGTTTCCAGGCCAAGAAATAGCATTCCAGACATCATATGGAATAAAACTATTAGACCTATTTTTAATCATTTACCTATGAGGAAACTCCTCTCTCTCTCTCTCTCTCTCTCTCTCTCTCTCTCTCTCTCTCTCTATATATATATATATATATATATATATATATATATATATATATATATATATATATATATATATATATATAATATCCATAATCCAAAATGGTAGGAACTCTATTTCATCCAAAATGGAGGAAACTCTCTCTCTCTCTCTCTCTCTCTCTCTCTCTCTCTCTCTCTCTCTCTCTCTCTCTCCATGGCACTGGTTTATCGAAAACCTAATATATCAGTAAACAAGACATGACATTTCCAGAAATAGAACTCTCCCCTGAAGATATTGAACTTGCAGTAAGTGAACCAGATACTCAAAATATCGTGAGTTCCATGTAATTCTTCTGAAAAAAATATTAGAATTTACTTTAACTGATACTCAGGAGATAAAACCGATACTAACATCAGTATTCAAACGATAAGTTGAGCTTTATAAGCAAGACCGATATCGATACTTCCGTATTTCGACCATAAATTTACCAGGGTACGAATTTAAAATTTATACTTTTAGAAATAGTACTACCTTTAACCGATACCAACATTAAAGAAAAAGCGCTAACACCATCCTCAAGAAAGACCGATAACTCCATTTGACTTCATTGCCGATATTTCATATAAATCACAGGTAAAACATTGTTTGAAGTAGACCCTGCTTTAACCGATACCGCTACTTAACAAAAACCGATACCGATACTTAAAAATCTATACTAATACTTAAAGAAAAAATCTATACCATTACTTAAAGAAGAAACCGATACCAATATCTACAGAAAAACTGATACCGATATTTAAAGAAAAACGATACCGATAAATTAAAGAAATTACCGATAATGATGTTTCAACACCAGGGAGGTATTTAAAATACCATATTGCGGTAACTCCTACTTTTGGAAGAAAAAAAAACACTCGAGCCAATACCGATACTCAAGTTTATGACCGATATCGATACATCCGCAATAGGTCGATAATATAAATTAACTTTAAGTGACACCGATATTAGGACTCGCCTTACCCGATAAGAGAGACAGTCACAAGAAAAGAAAAATATCGGGATTCAATACAAGACTTACAAGTCCGATACAGTACAAGTCCATATCTATTTGATCTGGTCTTGGATGTAGTAACCCAGGGTATTAGAGATCAGTCACCATGGTGTATGCTCTTTGCACATGACATTGTACTGTGTAGCAACAGACGAGAGGTAGTAGAGGAGAAGCTTGAGGAGTGGAGAAGAGTGATGGAGGATAGAAGACTGAAAATCAGCAGGAAGAAGACAGAGTACTTGAGGTTGAGAGATGATGAGGATGAGGAGGTCAATTTGCAAGGGAAGGTGTTGAAAAGAGTTGAAAACTTCAAGTATTTGGGATCAACAGTAGCAGAGGATGGTGACCTAGAGTCAGAAATAACCCACAGAATACAAGCGGGATGGAAGAACTGGAAGAGAGTGTCTGGGGGTGCTGTGCGACAGGAGAATAGGGATTAAGTTGAGGGGTAAAGTGCATATGATAGTTGTGAGACCTGCGATGATGTATGGAGCAGACATGGGCAATAAAGAAGACACAAGAGAAAAAACTGGATGTGGCAGAGATGAGGAAGTTGAGATGGATGTGTGGGGTGACAAGAAACGATAAGATAAGAAACGAGGTAATTAGAGGTACCTCAAAAGTTAGAGAAATATCAGATAAGATACAAAAAAGTAGACTAAGATGGTATGGTCATGTCGTTAGGAGGGATGAACAGTATGTTGGGAGGAGGGTGATGGAAATGGATATACAGGGTAGGAGAAGGAGGGGGAGACCAAAGCGTAGGTGGATGGATTGCATCAGTGACGACCTGACGTCTAAAGGTTTGTTGGGTGATGAGGTATGAGACAGGAACATATGGAGAAAACTGGCCAGAAACATCGACCCCACATAAAAGTGGGAAAAGATGAAGAAGAAGAAGAAGAAGAAGAAGAAGAAGAAGAAGAAGAAGAAGAAGAAGAAGAAGAAGAAGAAGAAGAAGATTCTGGGAAGAAAAAAGAACTTTCTTTAACAATCCCGATATCAAAGAGGCGATACCGATAACGTAATTCAAACTCAGGCCGATAACTTCAATAAGATTCCATTAATTCTTCAGAAGAAATCCAATTTCTTTATACTGAAATTTATCCCAAACAGGAGAGAAGAATAACATTTCAATATTAGAGATAAATTCAGTACAGTAAAATAAACCCTTCGATAGTACAAAATTTATTTTAACCGATATCGATACTCTATAAGCATTTCAATACCAGGCCAATAACTTAGACACGATATTCTAATATCGCCATCAAGAAGAGAAATTTGCTTTAACGAATCCGATATTTCCAAGTTTTAAGATATACCGGTTGGCGCAAAAAGTTATTTTACCGTAATACAATTCTATTAAGGTATTGAGGTACAACAACTTTTGGGCCACCCTGTACGACTATACTAAGTTATTATGATATACAGAACTAAGTTCCACCGAGAGAGAGAGAGAGAGAGAGAGAGAGAGAGAGAGAGAGAGAGAGAGAGAGAGAGAGAGAGAGAGAGAGAGAGAGAGAGAGAGAGAGAGAGAGAGAGAGTAAATAAATAAATAAATAAAACACAGGATGCTACCCTAAGGGAGCCAGAGTGGCTAAGTAAAGGGACAGAGGTTGGTTGGGAGGGACAGGGAGGGTCAGTGGAGAGGGGGAGGGTCAAGTGGGTGCCATATCTGTGCCATCTAAACAACACCCCGGAAGGGAGGGGATTAAGGGAAGGTTAATTCAATACGTGATGATGGTGATGACGATGATGATGAGTGGTGATGAAAATGTTCATAATGTAGATGATGACGCTGGGTGATGATAATAACAAGGATAATGATGAAGTAGTGATAATGATATTAATAATGATTGCTTTATTACTATGATAATGATACTGGTGATAATGATCATGATGACGATGGGTGATGATGATAATGATGATAATAATGATGATGATGATTGTCGTGATGATGATGATGATGTCGATAATGACAGTGACGATATAGATAAAGATTACAATGATGATGATATTTACAAAAAAAAGTAAAAATAACAAAATAAATAAACTATGGGAAAGTGAGAGCTCAAGAAGTCCACTTTGTTACAAAGTTCTGTAGAACTTTGTAATTAACAGTGATGGCCGTGAACCTATTCGAGTTAGGAAGAGACATTACCTCAATTATTATGTACTTTAGTGTGTAGGTATATTTATCTATTATCACTCTTGATCCATCTATTCAGCAATTTCCTTGTCTACTCATACGCCTATTTGGATATTATCTATCAGTTTGTTGCTCCAAATACCCATCAATAGATAGTCAAATAGACTAATAGACAGAGAGGCAGACAGATAGATAGATAGAAAGATAGATAGATACCACCTAGATTACAACCGAGATCTTAATTTCCCCTGGCGTGAGCCAGAGAAGGTTCTCATTACTCAACCAAAATCTTTCAAGAGATAAGTTGGAGAAGAGTGGATACGTTCATTCTGTTCTTGATAACTCCTGCCATTTCAGCAAGTTAAGGAAGCACAACACTAACTGCAGAGAACCAATAGTTAAACAGTATCTTAAAGAGCTTCGCCCGCGATGATAAATTATTTCATATAATTTAAGAGGAAACTATGACTTTTTTTTTAATGTGGTAGCCCCTGTCAAGCTATCAGAATATGTGAGAAATTGCTAGAGGTAGTTGCATAATAAAAATAAAAATAACAACATAAGGAAGATGTATTGAAGAAGAAGAAGAAGAAGAAGAAGAAGAAGAAGAAGAAGAAGAAGAAGAAGAAGAAGAAGAGAACTTAAAAACTTCCATACGTTTCACGACATGATAATCCAACATCGCAACCTGTTCCTCTCTCTCTCTATCTGCCAGCCAGGGAGCCACGAAATATCCGAGGACTTAATACGTGCTTTACGGAAGGTGGATGGGATTTCTAACCTCATCTGTTATGCCCATATGAAAGACGTCCATTGTCGGCTCAACAATAACTAAAAAACCCAAGTCATATCCGATGGCTAATATGGGAATCTTAACGACAAGGTGCGCTCTGGCCTTCAAGATTGCGATGATTCTCCTGATGGCGCTTTCCTGTAGGGATTTTTGAGTGCATGAAGATTCATATGTGATGGAGGTTGAGCACCTAATTCTCTCTCTACATTGCAAAGGAAACTACGATAAACTATAGCCGCAAAAAGGAAATATTTCTTTTTTTTAAACTCTGCTTCCACCCAAGAAGTCATGAATCCGACACCCAAATAATTTTTGTACAGTTTCTCATTCCCGGAGTCTGTTGGTTTAAAAAAAAAAGGGTAGTGGCGTCCCTCGTGTGCTAGTAGCCTCTATCAAGTAAGCAGGTTAATAAGTATGTACCATTAGATGTGTGGATATATGGAGGAACAGTATCTTCACGAACTCGGACTTCTAAAAGGGTAAAATAGATTAGTACTCTCCTGAGCCAGCGCCATCTTAGGCCAATTTGGGTCCCATTAGATGTGTGGATATATGGAGGAACAGTATCTTCACGAACTCGGATTTCTAAAAGGGTAAAATAGATTAGTACTCTCCTGAGCCAGCGCCATCTTAAGCCAATTTGGGTCCCATTTCCCCAATTTACTCGCCCCAGCACCCAATTTTTTTCCCCTCGTTGGACATTGTAATTAGATTTCCCATGATAAACTTGTCTATGTTCCCCTCATATTTTTTTCCATTTCTTTATTGAATTTTATCGAGTTATCACCAATTCACTTATTTCCTATTTATACTTTTATCTTTTTTTTGTTACCTCCACTGCCATCTTAACATATCGCATTTCAATTTTTATCTTATTTCTTAATTGGATTCTATTTATTTTTTCACCAAGTCTCTTATTTCGACTTATTATATTATCTTTTCTACTTCTATATCTTCCTGTTATTATTGTTCTTCCATTTCTTACTATTTATTTACATTTTTACTGAGTATTATCTTGCTTTCATCAATATCATTTACTTCTAAAATTATCTATTTTCTCGTATTTCTCTCTCTCTCTTTCTCTCTATCTATCTATCTGCCAATCTCTGACCAGATCTCTCATCAGCCTGAATAGTAATATGTGGACAAGTCAAGGTAATCATTTCACTCTCATTTTGAACAGGAGACAAATTGGGAGACTCTCTCTCTCTCTCTCTCTCTCTCTCTCTCTCTCTCTCTCTCTCTCTCTCTCTCTCTCTCTCTCTCTCTCTCTCTCAGCTTTAAGAATAACCACTTCCAGATCAGTGGCTACAGCACTTGGATCCTAACCAAGAGGTTTCGAGTTCGAGTCCCCGAGGTTGCTCACACAGTTTCTCTTCGCCAGAGCCATATGGAAATAACAAGAGTTATAGAGGTAATGATAGCGACCCCCGTCAGCTCAGCAGGATGAGTGAACCATCTGATGCGAGAGGTCAATAGGGAAAAACAGCGCCTTCCCGACCTCGGGATTCGATAAAGGCACAAAGTCTTGACCCGGAGTTTTTACTTATGAAAAACACTGGAATTTCTCAAGGTATTACATATACACAAACACCATTTTTTTTTCCAGAGTTAAAGGGCATGTTTGTGAATGCTTAGTGTCTGATTTCAGCTCGTACGCTTCCATATCCATTAGTGTACTCACAGTGCATGATGAGTTGACAGTGGTGTACGAATTTTCCCATTTTATTTGTGGAATAAGTGATGGCATCCTGACTGACCTTCCAATTGTAGGTCAAGGTCATGCAGCAAAAGAATTCCATTTCCAAAGATTAAAGGATTCACAGACTGTGGTTCTGGGTTTTGTCATTTTCGATATAACTGGGTCATGGCATATTCTATAATGATAAGACTGGACATTAAAGAAAAAAAAAAGGAAAAATAAATCATATGGCATGTCGACTTAAGGTCGAAAACTTGATACCATATTCATACTTCAGAAAATAAGAAGGTTTATGGAATATGTTCTTTTATATATATATATATATATATATATATATATATATATATATATATATATATATATAAGTTCATGTATGTGTGTGTGTGCGTGTAAATAAAGAAAAGAGACAACGTGGATTTAGATATCTTGGATGCGTCAAAAACAAAAAATTGTTTCAGATCATTTGCTAAAAACATTTGCAATGTACTTTCTCGTTAGCGAAAAACTTAGGCCAAAAAAAAAATCATAATTTCAATATTACTGAGTTTATGAAGCAGCAGCCAGGACAAGACTTATCAAAACAGGTCAAGGAGAATAATCTTATCAAAGAATTTCAATTTCGAAAATGATAAGCTCTCTCTCTCTCTCTCTCTCTCTCTCTCTCTCTCTCTCTCTCTCTCTCTCTCTCTCTCTCTCTCTCTCTCTCTCTCTCTCTCTCTCTCTCTCTCATGAGATTTTCAAATTAACATAATATTTTTTTACACTAACCGCATGACTATAATTTTCCTCCTTAGCGAAGCCAGAACTAGATATGATACTATTGCATCACTAACCTCTCATGTTTAATGTTGCACTCACTGAACCTGGTGTTATGATAGGGGCTACCAACCACAATAGAAACACCACTATCCATTCCTTACATCCCCATATGGTTCTGATGAATAGAAGCTTCATGACCTCGCCTAAAAGTTGATTTCTAGGTCAGTCTAGCTGATAGCCAGGAGCTATATCCACTGAGCTAATGTCTAGCAATTCTAAAAATCATTCAATATTATATATATATATATATATATATATATATATATATATATATATATATATATATATATATATATATTCTTTCTTTCTTTTTACATAGATTTCTTTTTAAAGTGACCTAAGAGTTAAAGAAGAATAATGAAGTCTGAAATTATTCATACATCACTTTAATTATATTATTATTATTATAACTACTATTATTATTATCAAATATGGCTAATCAAAAAGAGTAAACTAAGACTTAAGATATGGAAAATACCTCACTATATACGAAAAAACACATAAATTATCAATTACCGCACACTATATATATATATATATATATATATATATATATATATATATATATATATATATATATATATATATATATATGGAGATAGATAGAGAGATAGATAGATAGATAGATAGATAGATAAATAGAAAGATAGATACTAATTTTCTTAATAGTAAGGGAAATCACGAGATGTACTCATTCACGTTACATTGGTTTGGTAAGAGCATACAAATGTACAATAATACATACTCCACATAAACATACATACGTACAAAAATACAAGTATTGAATAAGACATGCATAGAGAGCCTATATTCATATCTACACACAAATATGTTCACTCATCCATCTATACATACATTCACCATAAGCATAAGAGCACTATCGTTAGGTGCGGTTTCTTAAGTATTTCTAACCTAAGCAACCTATTTTAACCCAATTTCATAAAAACATTCACACTACTTGGCCCTCCACATGCACTCAACTATTCATGGGTGTCCACAAAGTCTGGGTACATAGGAAATTTCACTATGCAGACCTATTCAATCGAGTTCACCTGAATTTTGTAAAGCGCATCAAATTATGCATTGAAAATGATGGAAATCATATTGAAAATATAATTTATTAACATTAGATTTAAATAAAATTGTTTTGTTTTAAAAGTATGTGTTAATCTCCTGTGTACCCAGACGAAGTCTGGGTACACAGGAGATTAACACATACTTTTAAAACAAAACAATTTTATTTAAATCTAATGTTAATAAATAATATTTTCAATATGATTTCCATCATTTTCAATGCATAATTTGATGCGCTTTACAAAATTCAGGTGAACTCGATTGAATAGGTCTGCATAGTGAACTTTCCCATGTACCCAGACTTTGCGGACACCCTGTACAATGCTTCTCCAGTGAGTCGTTTTTGGGGGCGTTTTCTTCTGTTGATCCCTGTTTTTCCCTCTACTTTGACACCCACAATCAACACAATCTCATTACACGATAGGCAGACATCCCTTCACTATTTGTTATTATACAAGACTTCTCCATTGGGTACCCTTTCATGTGCGTTCATTACAGCTGAGTAGCCCTAGGTTGAAAAGGGAGTCCGTGACGTAAAACCGGAACATATGCATGTATTTATTCAGTCATACGTACAATAGAAGTGCCCGTGGACACATGTCCCAATGTAATACTGTAGATCCGAAAATAAATTACATACAAGGTATTAACTATTATAAAATTATCATTATTGTTATAATTGTAACTATATTTCTTGTTATAAATATGGATATACAATAGAACACACTAGTATTATTGAAAGCTCTACTAGGAATGTATAGGAATATTTTTTACTCTAACGTTATCTAATTATTGCATTGATATTGTATATGTGAGTCTTACGAGTGGAATATTCCCCATTATGCAAATGAGGGAGTGCTTGCGAGCACATGATGCAATGAGGGAGTGCTTGCGAGCACGTGTCCCTATGTGAGGGGACAGTAAGCTTGCTGTATATATATTTACATTCTATTCTTCACTTATAAACAACATACATATATACGCCCATACATCCATACTTGCGACATTCACACATATATACATACATACATATATACACACACATGCATATAAACGCCCATCCATCCATACTTGCGACATTCACAAATATATACATACATACATATATACACACACATGTATAAATAAATATATACATACATCATACATGAATGCATGCACACATACATATATACACACACTCATTAATACATACATACATACGCCCTTGATTGCTGAATGCGGAAATTTTAGCCTGCAGAATCATTAAAGTTATGGACAAAATACACATAAAAATTTCAATTAAAGTACTAACGTTGCCATTAGTAATTCCGCCAACTATTATTTGAAGGTCAATAGGCTTACCTTTTAGGGAGCATTTCACTGAGAGAGAGAGAGAGAGAGAGAGAGAGAGAGAGAGAGAGAGAGAGAGAGAGAGAGAGAGAGAGAGAGAGAGAGAGAGAGAGAGAGAGAGAGAGAGAGAGAGAGAGAGAGAGAGGAGAGAGAGAGAGAGAGAGAGAGAGAGAGAGAGTTAACATTCTACTTTATTAAATTTGTCAAGGAGACGCCTTTGACATAAAGAACGAGAGGAGAGAGAGAGAGAGAGAGGAGAGAGAGAGAGAGAGAGAGAGAGAGAGAGAGAGAGAGAGAGAGAGGAGAGAGAGAGAGAGAGAGAGAGAGAGAGAGAGAGAGAGTGCCACCGTCTGTTTTTCCCTCATCAGTGCCAAGGGTTGCACCTGTGTATGTTGTTTTCCTACCTCTTTTTCTCAGCTGGCACCACGCCCATGGATATGCGCGCCCACACTCACCTGAAAATGGGAAAAGAGAGGGAAAAACATAGATTAGATAAAAGCAAGATAAGGATATGCTTTTAGACAATTGCAAACAGGTAAGGATATGATTTAGACATTTGCAAACAGATAAACGCTTGATTAGAGAATTGCTTTAGGCACTAGACAACAGATAAAACCAAGATAAGAAGATCATTTTAGATATTTGCAAAATTAGGATATGTTTTAGACATTTACAAACACAGAAGGATATGATTCAGACATTTGCAAACAGGCAAAAGGTGGATTAGGAAATAGTTATAGACACTTGATAACAGATAAACGCAAGATAAGAATATGCTTTTAGACATTTGCAAAATAAGGATGTCATTAGACATTTGCAAGCGGATAATGATATGATTTAGACATGTTTTTAGACATTTGCAAAACAGTGGAAACTTATATTAGGAAATCTTATTAAACAACTGATTACAAATAAAAGCAAGATAATGATCTAGTTTAATACGTTTAACAACTAATAAAAGGTATTTGAGAAAAAATTTTAGACACATGAGAACAGATGAAAGATTTAAGAGTGCCAAAAATATGTTATTATATGAAAAGAAATTGTTTTGAACACTTGAGAAAAAAAAAGATACTATGAAGATTTAAAAAAAAGAAGAGAGAGAGAGAGAGCTTCAGATACCTCTGAACAGATACAAGCAAAATAAGAGTATAATTCAGATACATGAAAACAGATTCAAGCAACAAACACATGTGTTTACAGATACCTGAAAACGGATACAAATATATGGCAAAAGTATAAATGTTTAGGCGAGAACAGATATAAATATGATGAGGATATGTTTTTAGACATATGAAAACAGATACAAACATGATGATTATATGTTTTTAGACATTTGAAAACTAGATACAAGCAAGATGATTATATGTTTACAGACACTAGAAAACAGACACGAGCAAGATAAAAATGCTTTAGACACTAGAATAAAAGATATAACCAAGATAAAGATATATTTTTTACATTAAAGAAAATATGAGCAGGTATAAATATATTTTCAGACTTGGAAAAAGCAATAACTACATATATCAGGGTGTCCACAAAGTCTGGGTACATAGGAAATTTCACTATGCAGACCTATTCAATCGAGTTCACCTGAATTTTGTAAAGCGCATCAAATTATGGATTGAAAATGATGGAAATCATATTGAAAATATAATTTATTAACATTAGATTTAAATAAAATTGTTTTGTTTTAAAAGTATGTGTTAATCCCCTGTGTACCCAGACGAAGTGTGTGATTACCTAATTGTGTTTACGGGAAAGAGCCCAAAGCTCGTATCTTCCCGTCTCCTGATCGGTTCCATTTTTAGACTTAGTGATACTTATCATACCTGTCCTTAAAACTATGGATTGAGGTAGCATTAACTACCTCCTCGCTTAGCGAATTCCAATTATCAACTACTCTTACACTGAAAAAGTATTTCCTTACATCCTGCAAACAAGTTTTCTTCCGAAGCTTCAAACTATGACCTCTAGTTCTAGAGCCAGCCATATCGAAATATCGATCCCTATCCACTCTATCATAACCATGAAGGAATTTAAAGACTGTCACCATATCCCCCCTTACTCTTCTAGCTTCGAGTGATGGCAAGTCTAATTCCCTCAGCCTCTCATCATAACCGAGATTGCGTATTTCTGGCACCAGTTTCGTGGCATGTCTTTGAACTTTTTCAAGCTTAGCTATGTGCTTTTTCAAGTGCGGATTCCAAAAGGGGGCTGCATATTCGAGTTTTGGCCTCACATAGGTTACATAAATATTTCTGAACATTTCCTTGTCCATGTGCCTGAAGGCTACCCTTACATTTGATAAGAATGCATATGCTGCCCTTACTACGCCATTTATATGTATTTCTGGAGACAAATCTGCCAGTATGTTTACTCCTAGATCTCTCTCATTTTCTGTCTCTTGAAGTTGTACTCCAGCCACCCAGTAGTCAAGCTTGGGCCTTCTTGCACTTGTACCCATTCTCATTACCTTACATTTTGAGGTATTGAATTTCATTAGCCACTTTTCTGACCACTCATGCAGATTATTTAGATCCTCCTGAAGTTCTCTACCATTGTTCTCGTTTTTTACTTTCTTCACAATCTTTGCATCATCTGCAAACATATTCATGAATGAATTTACACACTCTGGTAGGTCATTTACATATACAAGGAACAAAAGTGGCCCTAAAACTGAACCCTGTGGAACTCCACTACTAACTCTTCTCCATTCAGACACTGAGTGTCTTACTCTAACCCTCTGTTCCCTTCCTTCTAAGTAAGTTTTTATCCATTCCAAGACATTTCCACCTATTCTAGCCATTGATTGCAGCTTCCTAATAAGTCTCCCATGTGGAACAGTGTCAAACGCTTTCTGGAAGTCTAGGAATATGCAATCTGCCCAGCCCTCTCTTTCCTGTAAGATTTGGCTTACCTCATCATAAAATTCTAATAAGTTTGTTACTGTTGATCTTCCTTCTCTGAAGCCATGTTGCCTCACTGACAAAAAGTTGAAGGATTCCAAGTGAAGAGAGATATGTTTCCTTAGTAGTTTCTCCATAACTTTGCAAACTATGCTGGTCAAGGAAACTGGTCTATAGTTCAGAGCCGTATCCCTCCTTCCCTTTTTGAAGATAGGTATCACATTTGCTTGTTTCCAGCATCTTGGAATCTCCCCCGACTCCAATGACTCCTTAAATATGATACTTAGTGCCACTGATATTGTGTTTGCGCATTTTTTAAGCACATGAGGGGATATGTCATCAGGACCTGTAGCTTTATGAACATCTAAATCCATCAGCGCTTTGCATACCTCTGTGGCTGTAAGGTTGATGTTCTCTAATACCGGCCCTTGAGCTTCTATCACTGCAATCTGAGGGGGTGGGGTATTTTCTACTGTAAATACTGACTGAAACTCCTTGTTCAATTCTTTGCAGATCTCTTCGTCCGTCTCAGTGATGCTTCCATCCGCTCTCTTTAGCCTTAAAACCTGTTCTTTTACCTTCAGTTTTCCTCTGATAAAGCTGTGGAAAAGCTTGGGATTTTCTTTAGCCTTCCTGGTGATGTCCCTCTCATAATCTTTCTCTGCCTCTCTCCTTTTACTTAGGTAGTCATTTCTTGCTCTTTTGTAGGTTTGCCAGGCATTTATGTTTTTTCTCCTCCTATACCTTTTCCAGCATTTGTCTCCCCACTCCTTAGCTCTTTTACACCCATTATCGAACCATTTCTCTCTGGCATGAATTACACCTACTTTGGTGACAGGTATGCAGCAATCTACTATCTTCCCATATTTCTCACAAAAGATGTCATACATTTCTTGTACAGATTTGTTGTAAAATAAGGTTCTCCAGTCAATAACTGCAAAAAGCTCATTCATTTTGATGTAATCTCCTTTCTGATAGTTCCTCCTCATGTCCTCAGTGCCTCTACTCTCAGGAAGAATGTCTTCAATGATATACTCCATCAACAACACACAGTGGTCACTCTTTCCAATTGGTGGTTCATACTCAATATTTTCAATATCCAACACATTATCTGTGAACACCAGATCAAGTAGTGATGGCTCATCCCCACCCCTGGCTCTTGTTGGTTCCATTACATGTTGGTGTAGGAAATTCCCTTGTACGCAATCTAGGAATCTTGCCCCAAAGGAGTCCTCACCACTGTGTGGGTCAAGATTTATCCAATCTATCTCTTTATGATTAAAGTCTCCCATAATCAAAATCCTACATTTTTTCTCCCGCGCCATGTTAACAACTGAGTTTATGACTTCAATCGTACCTATATGACTTTCCTCATATGTGTGTGTGTGTCTGTGTGTGTGTGTGTGTGTGTGTGTGTGTGTGTGTGTGTGTGTGTGTGTGTGTGTGTGTGATGCGAGAGAAGTATTTTTGCTCTCATATAGGTTTCATCATAGGCCTAATGAATTAATAAAGTGCTCCATTAACCTATTGATTGAACAGAGTTTCAAATCACATACTAAGCGTCCCAGTGCTCTCTCTTTCAAAAGTGTGTTGTTAAAGAGAATTTAAAGTCCTTTGTACACTCAGCAGTAATAATGAGTACACCAGGTATTGTGAGGTATATGGAAGAGTGCTGATTTCACAAGCTCGGAATTCGGTAAGGGCAAAAAATATATAAAAAAAAATCGTCGGACTATTTCACGAATTTATTATTATGTTTTTTAATATAATGAACTCAAGTAAGATGAAAATAAGTAATAAACTTATTGATAAGTAACGAAATAAGTTAATTAACATTAACAACGATATAAATAAATAAAAAATAAAAATCTATATTTAATAAAAAAAAAAAAAAACAGCGTATAAAAATATGACCTCAATGAAAAAACAAATTTACTAAATCAAAATATGTCAAGTAGAAAAGCATGAGTGGATCATTCCTAATTTAAGCAAAGATATAACATATTTATTCCTTTGAAGCTTTTTCTCACCGCTATATGAGTCATACTAGTCCCCACTCGAATGGGACAGACAGGGTGGAGCTGGGGAACTAAGACCAGATGCCCTTCCTGATGCCTCGTGGCGGGATCGAACCTTGGATTGCTGGGCTTATCACATCCCGACTTGTAAGCTTTATCACTGAAGTTTTCGCTGAACAAGAGCTCAAGAAGCTATATTTCGCTGAAGACAGCAGGGTAGCCACAATCGAAAAAAAAGGAAGGCAGTAATAATGCATCAGCTAAGGGGGTTTTCGTGTTCCTTGACACCTATATTAATAGATTAAATCATTAGAGGAGGTAAAATAATGAATCTGTCATGCTTTTGGGGTCGAGTTTTAGAGAAAAGTAAAATTTTCACTTTTTTGTGACCTTTTGACCTGTGGTTACATAATTTTTTATCCCATCAATAAAACCTGCATACCATATGGAAGAGTGCTTAAAGGCCGACATTTTGAGGGGTAGTTTGTATTTCTACGATGAAAGACGGCGGAGTAATTTACGTTTTCCTTACCGCCACCCTTCACAATTGGGCCAAAAATTTTCGCCGGAACCCTTAGAAGAAGACTCATTTTCTCACTTATTGCCGGGTTATGGAAATGGTAACCAAGGTTTTCCAATCAAGGAAGGTGTCTACATCAAATTTGTAGTGGGTAACTTAGGGTACATTTTTTGCCCACGAAAATTTCCTTAGCTAATACACTATAAATCATAGTAACCTGCCCATTCTCATCCGTTTTTAGCAGATGGTTTTTAACAGAAATATTTAGTTCATTTTGTTATTTGTCATTTTATTCGTCACAATTAATCCCAATCCGAATGGGGGTGGACACAGACAGGACGGAGTTGGTGAATAAAGGCTGGATGCCTTTCCTAACGCCCATAGTGGGTTAGAAAAAGGGTATATCATTGGCCGAATCGAGAGCTCCTACCAATGAGCTACAAGCAGTTTAATTTCTATGGCGGCGGAATCTTTTCCCTCCATAATAATAATAATAATAATAATAATAATAATAATAATAATAATAATGAGGGACCTTGCAAAGTCCTAAGATAAAACAATAAACTAAACATCTAGAGCTGTGTTAATCACTTAATCAAAACGACCATTGTTAAGTCGTACAGACATCCATAAACGACCCTATGTCGCACCTACATCTCACCTAATACCTACGAACGACCTACTAAAGCTCTCTCCAATGACCTGCACACCTGGTGAATCTTCCCAGGCAAGCTGTCAGCACCAGGTCGTCCCCTGACGCAGTAATTTCAACTTCGTTCTGGTTCATAAAAGAGACCAGGTGATCCTGAGGCCAAGAGCTGGCATGAAAAAGAGAGGGCGCTCGAGGAGAGGGCTAATAATAATAATAATAATAATAATAAACTTTATTTCCATTTTACAATGGGTATTCGTCAGCCAGGACAAGCCCCAACCCCCCACTGTGATGTCCACCCACAGCAGTTCCTGCCAGTAAACAGCTTAAACTCTCGGTCTTGGACGGGGACCGATCTTTCGACCTCGCGAATGCGAAGCCAGCGCGTTACCACTGTACTAGCCAGCAGGCTAAAGAAAATCGAAACAACGTGCGTGAAGACAGAGGGGAATATGGAAATTAAATGGAGATTTATCTGTTCGTATTGAAGGATTACCAAGACGAGGCTGTCCTCGGCAAGATACCAATGAGATGTTTAAAAGGGGATATACCTTCTCACATAGCTATTAAGGGCCTGCCACGAAGACTCTCTCCCCTGCATGATAATTATTTGAAGCTTATTTGTCCATATGCAGTATATTATTTAAGGTGAGGGGAAAACAGTACATGATATAATGAGGGGAAATGGGTAATATAGATATATGGGCACCCCTGCTCACATAACATGGACTTTTCCTACCTATATGGGTGAGGCTTACCACGATGAGGCCCAATATTGACAGTTATTTACTTAAAGATCAGTATATTAATAAAAGTGAGGAAAAATGTAAATTATAAGGGGACGTACATACCGCAATACCTATTATTTTCTTTAATTTTTAGGTGAGGGCTTACTTCTGAGAGGCCCTCCCCTTCAAGTAATAGAATATTGTGTGTTCTTCTTCTTCAGCTGACTCGTGTATTATATAGGTCCACTCAGTGCCTATGAGTCTTCAGACGGCGCTCCAGGTCCTGCCACATCCCTGACTTACAGTGCCCCAATTATACCTTGTTCCCGAAGGATTAAGGCTGGTCTGAATTCAGGTCTTTTGATATGGTAGGTCAATATTTAAACCACTGATTTAAATCAAATGAAATTAAAGCAAATTAAATAAATTTATTGCCAATTTATATAGGTTCTTAATACATAAGCTTAAATGGAACAAGGAAAAATGGAGAGGATATTACAGCTGTAAAATCAATACTACTACTACTACTACTACTACTACTAGTACTACTACTACTACTACTAATAATAATAATAATAATAATTATTATTATTATTATTATTATTATTATTTTTATTACTATTGTTGTTGTTGTTGTCATTATCATACTAATAATACTAATACTAATAATAATAATAATATTAATAATAATAAGAATATATATATATATATATATATATATATATATATATATATATATATATATATATATATATATATATATATATATATATATAGTTTTAAACTGAATATTTCATCACGAAATGCTCAGATAATGATGATAGGCCTATGGGGGTCGTAAGCACGATCAAATATTTAGTTGCTATTTTATGGTTGATATCGTGAGTAGGCCTATAGCAAATAAAGCTATTAGCTAGAAAAGAGGGAAGAGATTAATGAAAACAATAATAATAATAATAATAATAATAATAATAATAATAATAATAATAAGAAGAAGAAGAAGAAGAAGAAGAAGAAGAAGAAGAAGAAGAAGAAGAAGAAGAAGAAGAAGAAGAAGAAGAAGAAGAAGAAGAAGAAGAAGAAGAAGAAGAAGAACAACAACAACAACAACAACAACAACAACAACAATAAGAATAAGAATAATAATAAAAATAATAATGATAACAACAACAATAATAATAATATAATAACAATTAAATAATAATAATAACAACAATAATAATAAAATATAAATAAACAAATAAAACTCCAAATAATAATAGGAAAAACCCAAGACTTACTCGACCAGTTAAGGAACTTGTAGTGTCAACATGGCGTGCAGGTAAAGAGAGAATAATCAAAACATTTGTGCGCATCAAAACACCCCGAAAAGACAATCTCCAAATCCTCCTCAAACACTACAATCACTTAATTCACTATATATCCCCCCTACTACAATTCAAACACGCGCTATGTCAGGCAAACACGCTATTAAGAAGTGTGATACACACATGCTTTTTTACCATTAGCTTTATGTTGTTTTTGTTGTTGTTTTTTTCTTGTAATTGTGGCTATAAGATCATCAAGATGGCATTATACCTAAGATTGTTGTTGTTGTTGTTGTTGTTGTTGTTGCTGTTATTGTCTTTCCTAATTCCTATGACCTACCATCCTTCAAAAAGCAGATCTATCGTCATCTCAGGGCCTAGTCCTCCATATCTCTGGATCCTCTGTACTTTGACTGTTTTTTTTCTTTTTCCTTTGTGTGATATTACCTCATCTCTGCCTTGTCCTTAACCTTTTTCTTTTCCTTCGTCTTGGTGTTTTCTAGTGGCCGGGCTTTATTGATTAGGGCAGTTTTTGCCTGTCCCGGTGTCACACTCATTAAAAAAAAAGCTGAATATACCACTAGAGACACAGAGTCAATAGTTTAACAGTATCTTTATGTGATAGTTCAGGATAAAAAAAAACACACGCACACAAACAATTTGCAAGATGTAAAAAATCAACTTCTTTAACGTAAGAAAAGTTGAACATCAGAATGCGTTAAACGAAAAAAAAAAAGATATCCTATACGTCGAATCAAAGAAAAAACAATAAGGAGACGGGGTGCTACGAACCTGGGTTTCTTTCCCGTGAAAACAATTAGGTAAATACACACTGTAGTTTATCTGTAAAACAGACACATCAATACCTGCGCAGTTTCCTGGTCAGCTGACACAATTACGATATGTAAATGTGCTCCAGAATCAATATCTTTGTTAGAAGTGACACGTTTCCTACATCAATTTACAATAGAAAGCCCCGTCACGAAATAAATTACTTCCTAGAAGTGCATTAGCCAGAACGCGTGAAGGTACTGTTCTACCACTGAAACACATATCTAATGGTTAACTTGACTGGGGCTATTTAGGAACGCTGCTACCATCTCCTTATTATAACAATGATTACGACGGAAAGCTATTACACTAAAGACTAACACATCTAATGGTTTTCTCACTAAGCATGACAGAGGCCACCTACTACATGAGGGACAACCTCTCTTCCTCTCCCAAACTCACCTTGGGAAGATGAACATGGGACTTCTTGAGTGAGAGCCAGGCGCTAAATACACCAAGCTATGGAAAGGTTATGTTAGTCTAAATCATATTTTCACCTTTTTCATTATCCATACAGCCAAGAAGAGAGCCGCAGCATCTCAGTAATAGCGTGCACGAGAAAGGAAGTGATATGCCTGATCAACTTTATATATATATATATATATATATATATATATATATATATATATATATATATATATATATATATATATATATATATATATGATTGTGACACTAGGATGGGCCATAACATATAAATCTACCCTCGTCGGGCCTGGGTACGAAGAAAACAAAGAGAAACAGAGATGGGGAGTATTGTGAATTGTCAGATGTGAAGGGATAATAAGACATGCGTAACGAATATCCAAGAATATTCGGTGTTGATGTAGGCACCAAAAGAGAACCGTAACTGAAGGAAGACTTAACATCGAACTGTCCTGGATAGTCTTATTTAAGTCCACAAGATCCTTCCGCTGTAGTATGTTCGATCCTGCCGCGGTGCGTCAGTAAAGGCATCTAGCCTTAATAGTCAAGGATCACTTCTCTTTGTCCACCCCCATTCGCATGGAGACTCTTTGTAGCACAATAAAAACGAAAAATATAAAAAATAAAAAAATAAAAAAAAGCTGTTAATTGTGGAGAATTACCTAGGTGCAGGTCCCAAGTAAGGAAGAATGGTAAGATAATGAAAAGAGGAAAAACAAAAGTTTGATGAAAAGATCAGGTTTTCATCTTTCTCATTATCTACATGTTCAACAACCACAGCTCTTGTATGGGGGGGGGGAACCACCACAGGACAGGTACCAAACACGGATAAATAGGCGAGAAAATTAGAAGAAGGAAAATTAAGAGGATCAGTGCCCCAAGATGACTCTTAAAGACATCTCTACGTTACAACCTTTTGAAATTAATAGAGAGAGAGAGAGAGAAAGAGAGAGAGAGAGAGAGAGAGAGAGAGAGAGAGAGAGAGAGAGAGAGAGAGAGAGAGAGAGAGAGAGAGCTATTCGTCCCTCATATGCCTTTATACCATCTAAGCATGTATAGTGAGAACAAAAATTGAATAAGCAAAAAAGCCCGTACTGTAGTTCTCAAAAAATCTTACAGATCTATGAAGTATTTGAAAATCCTTTTGAAAAAAATATTTATTTGGATTTACACCTCCCACGAAATTTGTTGTACTTTAAACCTAACCTAACCTAAGCAACTGTGAAAAAAGAATCCATTTTGCATTTCATAAAACCGAAGAGGGTATTATAATGAAGACAAAAAGAAGTCTTTAAATCCATAGCTAATTCAAAGGAGCTTTAACCAGCTCTTTTTACGTTCTTGGTGGGCCATATTACCACTAGCTGAGGATCGATACTCTCTCCAGAATAAATAGGTAAACGGAGGTGGGGATAGATGGGCCATGGCAAGATCCTGTATCAATGACATGACATGACTTAATAGATGCGGTCATGCACATGATTCTAAAAATGAGTCAATGACGTTATTGCTTTAATATCTACATAAATAAAAGTTGGAATTTAGTAACTCGCTTGCAGACTGAATGAATTGCAAATAATATGTTTTATTTTTTTAAGTTATTTTCATATATTGCGGTGTGTTAATATTATTTGGCAATATTACGATTTATTTATTATATACAAATCCTGCATATATATATATATATATATATATATATATATATATATATATATATATATATATATATATATATATATATATATATATATATATATATACATACATACATACATACATATATATATATATATATATATATATATATATATATATATATATATATATATATATATATATATATATATATATATATATGTATGTATGTATGTATGTATGTATGTATGTATGTATTTGTGACCAAGTATTCGGAATAGCATATATTGCTTCTTTTTCTTCTTCTTCTTCTTCTTATTATTATTATTATTATTATTATTATTATTATTATTATTATTATTATTATTATTATTTTACAATGACTATTCGTACAGGAGTAAATATAATCCTAGGGTCTTGATTCCTAAATTAAGGCTAGAACCACCCTGCTAATTATGTAGAATAACGTGTCACGCAGGGAGAAGTAGTAGTAGTAGTAGTAGTAGTAGTAGTAGTGGGCATAAAAAAGCATGTTCTATACCTTTGCAAACACACATTTGCATATATGCTTGTTGAAAGAATTGCATAAGTATGCACAAGATGCACACGTACAAACAAAACACACACATGTGTAACACAAAGCTCATCTGACCCTTAAAAATGACCTCAATAATTCTTAACATGGGTGCGTAAGTGCGTGGCATGCAATTTCCTGAGCTGGCAGGCACTGTCGTGTATTGGAGCCTGAGGTGGTACTGCGCGGCACTCAGCGGTGCGGATCAGCGGGCACTAATTGC
>JAXCGZ010016259.1:12500-20000 GCA_037179515.1 Halocaridina rubra
TCCTAGGTTCGAGTCCCGGCCGGGGTAAAGAATGATTCAAGTTTTCACATATGTAATGTGCTTATTTGGTATTTCATGGCCCGAATGAGATTGGGAATTGAATTAAATGCTAAAACGAAGCCACGAGTGAGGTTGGGGAATCTGTAATATGAATATAGTGGCATTCAGATAGAATGCGTTCATTCCTAAGTATAGCAGATATAAGCTATAAGTTTAGATTCCTTTTAACCTTCTGTGGTGTAGTGGTAGTGCCTTGACTTAGTAATCATAAGTCCTATGTTCGAGTCCCGGTCGGGGTAAAGAATGATTCATGTTTTCACATATTTAATGTGCTTATTTGGTATTTCATGGCCCGAATGAGATTTTGAATTGAATTAAATGCTAAAACGAAGCCACGAGTGAGGTTGGGGAATTTGTAATATGAATATAGTGGCATTCAGATAGAATGCGTTCATTCCTAAGTATAGCAGATATAAGCTATAAGTTTGGATTCCTTTTAACCTTCTGTGGTGTAGTGGTAGTGCCTTGACTTAGTAATCATAAGTCCTAGGTTCGAGTCCCGGTCGGGGTAAAGAATGATTCATGTGTTCACATATGTAATGTGCTTATTTGGTATTTCATGGCCCAAATGAGATTGGAAATTGAATTAAATGCTTAAACGAAGCCACGAGTGAGGTTGGGGAATCTGTAATATGAACATAGTGGCATTCAGATAGAATGCGTTCATTCCTAAGTATAGCAGATATAAGCTATAAGGTTGGATTCCCTTTAACCTTCTGTAGTGTAGTGGTAGCGCCTTGACTTAGTAATCATAAGTCCTAGGTTCGAGTCCCGGTCGGGGTAAAGAATGATTCATGTTTTCACATATGTAATGTGCTTATTAGGTATATATATATATATACTATATATATATATATATATATATATATATATATATATATATATATATATATATATATATATATATATATATATATATACACATATATATATATATATATATATATATATATATATATATATATATATATATATATATATATATATATATATATATATATATATATATATATATATATATATATATATATATATATATATATATATATATATATATATATATATATATATATTCTAAATATGAAGATACTTTACAAAAGTTTTCCTAAATTCAGGATGAAGAAGAAGGTGCTCTTGCCATATGTTATTTACCATGAACTATTACATTCCAATTCGTACTGTACCAAGGTTTTTCCATTTAATTAACCTAAGCAAGCCTAACGTGAGGTTATATTATGTTAAATAGGGTAGGTTAGGTTAGGTTACAGAAGGTTAATTATTTTACCTGTATATTTCTATATAAGTCTTTTTAATTATTTTCTTACTTTTTTATATTTTGGCCAAATCTAATGGTAGATCATAACTTGCCGGTAGAGCCCATTAGAGCACCGAAGAAACTACCGCATTCCCTTCTCATGATCTTGAGCTTACGTAATCCTTAACTTTGAAGCATCAAAATAATTGTTTTTAACTCCATAATTAAATTTAAGTGAATTATTTACATTTTTCATTAGCAGTGAGCAATTATGGAAATACTATTTGAATGGAAATATACATCTTCTGTAGGACTTTAATAATCATTTTGAAAGAGATAATTTTTTCATTAATAAAATGGAGCCAAACTCAAGTGTTGAATGAATACAAATATCATGAAAAATCAGGTAAGTAGCTTGAATATGAATTATATTCAATGCCTTGTAAACACCAGTAGCCTATTGCTTGCTAATTTGGGAGCGTCCTTTCATGCCCTGCCACAATTCCTTTCCATAAAAATTGGTACAAAGCATCTTGAATAAAAATGTTAAATATTGACATATTGAAAAGGAACATTGAGAGATAATCAAATTGCAGATGGAAATTCTTCTCAGATTTCTTACATCATCAAAGATATTCACCTCGGAATATGAAATATTCCCTAAATACTTATGCTAGAATACAGAGTTTTAAAGTCTACCACCCATATGGCCTGCCGCACTGAAATTGCCAGAAGTTCTAAAAGTCATTCAAATAGTCTTGCCATCATTAACAAACAGAACTATCTCCTCAAGACTATTCATACAACAATTCTAGAGGTATCATGTAAAATATGCGCTTTGAAATATATCATCAGCATATCCCAAGACATATACCCCCAATTTAGAAACAGATTTAATTTTTGAAAGCTTATTTAATACTTCATTAACAAATGCATTAAGGGGAACTGCCGATTGATTTAACATTGTCAAATTTCCACAAGTCAGAATTATTTTATTTTGATAAATCATATTTATATTTCTATGTAATTGGTGCCTTATTATCAGTTAAAGATAAAAATCAACTTGTAGACATATACTCTTTCGGATGATTATTTAAATTTAAAAATTACATGTATGCAGACGTAGCTACTCCTAGTATGTTGGTCAGGGGTTTCTTTGTATATCGTCCTTAGTCATTTATCTTCAGAATTTTCTTCTGAGGGAATGCAGTCAGGTAGATTTTTCATGGTATAAAAAGTGCGACATTCCATGTAATTCAAAACCAATGGAAAGCTACTTTCAAGGACTGTTTTAGTAAGATCGAGGATGAGGCTATATTGCCTTTTATTTCAGCTGTAGCTGGTAGCGTATTTTATAAGTCTATAGTCTGATGTACCACAAACTTAGTCATCGTCCGATCTGAGTATTATGCAGTCCATTCTGGGATGCTCAGGCTGTGCACTTAGTCTTTGCTTTGTCTTATTTCTATTCTAAGATGAGTGTCTTCTGATAAAAAGGGGAAAAATGTCAAGAAAAAGGATTATTAGAAAAAATATGTACTAAATTCCTTATTTTAATTTAATTATTTGTAAAATGGCTGAGAATCATCTACATGTGCAAGGACTGACAGTCGTACCTGCATAGCAAACTGCAATATATGAAGTATTATTATGGTTGAAATATGTCTAAATTTGTCAGCTTAATTAAACACATTTCTTTAATCAATTTACTTGATTCATTTAAAATGAATTAATAAATGACAATAACCAATCCAAATTATATAGCATATTACTTTCTCATCACAGTCATTAATGTTATCATGATGAACTATTTGCATAAACTTACGAACACAAAGAAAAAATGTTGCTAAATAAAAATCTTTTAGAACCAGTTTATATATATATATATATATATATATATATATATATATATATATATATATATATATATATATATATATATACTACATATGTAAATATATATATAAATATATATATATATATATATATATATATATATATATATATATATATATATATATATATATATATATATATATATATATATATATATATATATATATATATATATATATATATATATATATATATATATATATATATATATATATATATATATATATATATATATATATATATATATATATATATATATATATATATATATATATATATATATATATATATATATATATATATATATATATATATATATATATATATATATATATATATATATATATATATATATATATTATGCTATATGTGATAGCTTGAGAGCATTTAACTTTATATATAATTCAAATATGATTTCTCCATATATTGGCACTATAGTTCATTTTATAGAAAGCACATCAACCCACCTTGTTGAGCCATTAAAGTGATAATGCAAATTGTTCAAATAATTAATGTTACTTATAATGTTGCTTTGGCACCAAAGGCATTTTGCTATTTTAAGAGGAACCGAGAGGGAAGAGTACATCCTCCGTGTTCCTCTGCGCATCGCAAAAATCAACTAAATGGGGCAGAGCGGGGGGGCCTGGGAATCTCCTGCTTGGCATTTTTTTATCTCAAGAATGGCCAAGGAATGCGGGGGTTTTCTGGCAGAATAGATTCAGCCAGATCCCTAGTAATTGGGTCTCTGAATGTCCGTGGTTGTGCTGTAAGTGAAAGTAAAACGGAGTAGGGCGTATGTTTGTGGAGAGAAAGATGGATGTACTTGCAATAATCGAAAATATGATAAAAAAGAATTGTGAGGTGACATATGGGGGTGTGGTAGGTAGGGTGTCTGGAGATGAGAGAGAGGGAGGAAGATAGGGAGCGACTCTGTTGGTAAGTGATGAGATGAGTAGGTTTGGTGGAATGAAAGGAAGCATCATCTCGAATAAGAGTGGCTAAAATGAGACTGGGATGCGAGGTTTGGGCGTTTGTGAGCTCATATGACCTAGGCAGTGAAAGAAGTGAGGAAGAAATAGAAGAATTTTGGATGAAAGAGAATGAATATGTGGAAGACTTGGGATGAAAGTGAATGTGATGTTGACGGGAGATTTGCATGCTAGAGTAGGGAATGAGCTAGTGGATGGTGTAATTGGGAAGTATGGATTACCTGGTAGGAATGAGAGTGGAAAAATAATGATAGAAATATGAATTGAGAAAGGAATGTTGATTATTAATACTGTATTTAAAATGAGGGATGTGCACAAATATACTTGGGTCAGAGTAGATAAAAGAAGAGAAATTGACAAAGCATTAATGAATTATGTTGAGTTGGACAAGAGTGTGACTGCAAGCGCATAGGATGTGAATGTACTGAGAGGAGCTAGTGGTGGAATATCTGATTATTATTTAGAGGAAAGTAGAGAGAGAATAGGTGAAAAGTGAAGTAAGAGGAGAAGCAAGAGAGGAAGAGACATCATAAAAGTGAGTGAACTGAATAAGAAAGAGGAAGACAGAGAGTATAAGGCTAGTCTGAGGAATGTGTGGAATGTAGTGGAAGAAAATGTGGAGGAGGGAGTGGAAGAAGAATGGGGTTGTTTCAAGGAGGAAGTCATGAAGTGTGCAGAGGCAGTGTGTGGAAGGAGAGTAAAAGGTGGAAGTAAAAGGAAAGATAGCGCATGGTGGAATGAGGAGGTGAGTGCAGATTTTGCTGAAAATAGCAGGCATTTGAGGTATGGTTATAGATAGGTAATGTTGAGGCATATGAAAGGTATATTGCATAGAGGAGTTAAGGAAGCTCATGGTGAGGGAGGCAAAGCGAGAAGTGGATGCAAGTTGGGCTAGGAGCCTGTGTGAGAATTTTCTAAGGAATAAGATGTTTTGGAATGTAATGAAAGGAGTTCAGTAAGCTGACTCTAGTAGGGAAGAGAGGGTGAAAGGTGCAGATGGGCAATTGCTTGTAGGCGAAATAAAGGTGAGAGAGAAACATGGGCTGAGTATTTCACGGACCTGATAAATGAGGAAGATGATAGAGATGTAGAAATTGTGGCAGTGAGAAATTAATAGATAATGCCAATACTGAGTGATGAGAATGATAGAGAAATAACTAAAGAGGAGGTACGTTTGGCATTGAGAGAAATTAAAGAAGGTAGAGCACAAGGGATAAATGGGTGTCATGAATGCTTGTCATAAAGTGAGGGTAGGCATTAGTGGAATGGAGTGCTAAGTTGTTGAATATATGCTTTAGGGAAGGGAGGGTCCCAGTTGATTGGTGGAGTGGATGTGTAGTTCATCATTATAAATAGAATGGAGATGAGTATAAGTATAGTAGTTTTAGAGGTATTAGTTTGTTGAGTGTAGTTGGCAAGGTATATGGAAGAGTGTTAATCGAAAGAATTTGGAAAGGTACTGAGAGGCTGATTGGGGAAGAACAGTGTGGATTCAGGAGAGGAAGAGGATGTGTGGATCAGGTGTTTGTGGTAGACAGGTGTATGAGAAATATTAAGAAAGGGGTAGGGTACTTTCTGAGCCTTTATGGACTTAGAGAAAGTGGATGACAGGGTTGATAGAGAGACATTGTGGAGTATGTTGCGACTTTTTGGAATAAGTGAAAATATGTTGAATACGATTAAGAATTTTTACATGAATAGTAGATTATGCGTGAGAGCCGGGAATGGAATGAGTGATTGGTTTGAGGTGAATGTAGGGTTACGTCAGGGTTGTGTAATGTCGCCGTGTTTAATGTGTGTATGGCTGGAGGGGGTAGGTGAAGTAAATGAAAGAGTATTAGACAAAGGCTTAGAATTAGTGGGTGAGTTGGAAGGTTGTGGGAATTAAATAGATTGCCATTTGCGGTTGACACAGTACTGGTTGCAAATGCAGATAATGAACTAAATCTTTTGGTGACTGAATTTGTTAGAGTGTGTTAAAGAAGGAAGTTGCTAGGGAATATTGGTAAAAGTAAAGTCATGACATGCACGAGGAGTTTCAATGTTGGTAGATTGACTGTATGAGTGCATGGGAGTTGCTTGAAGAAATTGACAGATTTAAGATCTGGGATCGCACATCTCAAAGAATGAACGAGTGGCTGCTAACTTATTTAGGCATGAATGCAAAGAAAAGGGTATATGAAGGTGTGATTGTGCCGACAGCATAGTATAGGGCAGAAAATTGGAATGCAAGAGAGGATGAAAAAAAAGTTGAATATATTGGAGATGAGGTGTTTGAGAAGTATGATTGGTGTATCTAGAAGAGATCAAGTGAGAAATGAGATCAGGCGGAGAACTGGTTTTGAAAGAATGCTGTTGGATAGGTTCGATCAGAGAGTGTTGAGTTGGTATGGACACATGGAAAGAATGAGTGTTGAGTAGTTGAGGTACGTGTGGATCATTGTGACTGAGAGTTTCTTGGTTCTGCCACCCCCATTACAATGAGGAATGGGGCCATCAGTATGTATGTAGGAGGCACTAAATTCTGGTCTGGCCCATGGACTATAAGCTTTAGCTGAATTTCATCTAAAATTCTTCAGAAAACGTCCATAGATGCGTACTGATTAAAGTTTTTCTAATACAGAAATCTTAAATACAAATGTGAAGAGAGTGTTCAATATTCCTCTCAAAATAATATAAATGTATATTTTACGATTCTTATAGAAAAACATTTCATGTTCAAAGGAAGAACATGATCCTTATGTATTTCGTTCATAGTGTTACGAAATGCGATAATATGCAGAATATGTCATAAACCAGGTGGCCTGAAGTCCAAACTTTCCCTCATAAGGATATGAGGGAGTGTCACACTTTTTTCTTCTTATTCGTCACCACTGGATGTCTGTCGTAAATGATGAAATGATATCCTCAGAGGAGAAGGCTTAGATAAGGACAGCAATGGAAGTCAGTCATAATAATCGTGTAAGTATCCAATAGTAAACACCCAATAATTAAAGTTTTGCATCATTGTATATATGAATGCTAAAACTGATAACAATGATAACTAATTAAAAAAAAACCTGTAATCACTAAGCTTTACTTATAGTGGGTAGGGTTAATTATAGCTGAGCAGTTCTTTTCCTTATCAGCTCTGCACAGACGCAGGTCTCGTTGCTGGAGGTTATTTTGAGTCATTCAAGAGGATTTGTCATGCTTACGAGTATTACGAGTATTGTGGGCATATTTTTCATAGACAGAAAGTGAAATAAAGAGAGAGAGAGAGAGAGAGAGAGAGAGAGAGAGAGAGAGAGAGAGAGAGAG
>JAXCGZ010016260.1:5000-25042 GCA_037179515.1 Halocaridina rubra
ACCCAACCTTATAGCTTATATCTGCTATACTTAGGAATGAACGCATTCTAACTGAATGCCACTATGTTCATATTACAGATTCCCCAACCTCACTCGTGGCTTCATTTTAGCATTTAATTCAAATCCCAATCTCATTCGGGCCATGAAATTATCAAATAAGCACATTACATATGTGAAAACATGAATCATTTTTTACCCCGACCAGGACTCGAACCTAGGACTTATGATTACTAAGTCAAGGCGCTACCACTACACCACAGAAGGTTAAAAGGAACCCAACCTTTTAGCTTATATCTGCTATACTTAGGAATGAACGCATTCTAACTGAATGCCACTATGTTCATATTACAGGTTCCCCAACCTCACTCGTGGCTTCATTTTAGCATTTAATTCAAATCCCAATCTCATTCGGGCCATGAAATTATCAAATAAGCACATTACATATGTGAAAACATGAATCATTTTTTACCCCGACCAGGACTCGAACCTAGGACTTATGATTACTAAGTCAAGGCGCTACCACTACACCACAGAAGGTTAAAAGGAACCCAACCTTATAGCTTATATCTGCTATACTTAGGAATGAACGCATTCTAACTGAATGCCACTATGTTCATATTGCAGATTCCCCAACCTCACTCGTGGCTTCATTTTAGCATTTAATTCAAATCCCAATCTCATTCGGGCCATGAAATTATCAAATAAGCACATTACATATGTGAAAACATGAATCATTTTTTACCCCGACGAGGACTCGAACCTAGGACTTATGATTACTAAGTCAAGGCGCTACCACTACACCACAGAAGGTTAAAAGGAACCCAACCTTATAGATTATATCTGCTATACTTAGGAATGAACGCATTCTAACTGAATGCCACTATGTTCATATTACAGATTCCCCAACCTCACTCGTGGCTTCATTTTAGCATTTAATTCAAATCCCAATCTCATTCGGGCCATGAAATTATCAAATAAGCACATTACATATGTGAAAACATGAATCATTTTTTACCCCGACCAGGACTCGAACCTAGGACTTATGATTACTAAGTCAAGGCGCTACCACTACACCACAGAAGGTTAAAAGGAACCCAACCTTATAGCTTATATCTGCTATACTTAGGAATGAACGCATGCCACTATGATTCATGTTTTCACATATGTAATGTGCTTATTTGATAATTTCATGGCCCGAATGAGATTGGGATTTGAATTAAATGCTAAAATGAAGCCACTAGTGAGGTTGGGGAATCTGCAATATGAACATAGTGGCATTCAGTTAGAATGCGTTCATTCCTAAGTATAGCAGATATAAGCTATAAGGTTGGGTTCCTTTTAACCTTCTGTGGTGTAGTGGTAGCGCCTTGACTTAGTAATCATAAGTCCTAGGTTCGAGTCCTGATCGGGGTAAAAAATGATTCATGTTTTCACATATGTAATGTGCTTATTTGATAATTTCATGGCCCGAATGAGATTGGGATTTGAATTAAATGCTAAAATGAAGCCACGAGTGAGGTTGGGGAATCTGTAATATGAACATAGTGGCATTCAGTTAGAATGCGTTCATTCCTAAGTATAGCAGATATAAGCTATAAGGTTGGGTTCCTTTTAACCTTCTGTGGTGTAGTGGTAGCGCCTTGACTTAGTAATCATAAGTCCTAGGTTCGAGTCCTGGTCGGGGTAAAAAATGATTCATGTTTTCACATATGTAATGTGCTTATTTGATAATTTCATGGCCCGAATGAGATTGGGATTTGAATTAAATGCTAAAATGAAGCCACGAGTGAGGTTGGGGAATCTGTAATATGAACATAGTGGCATTCAGTTAGAATGCGTTCATTCCTAAGTATAGCAGATATAAGCTATAAGGTTGGGTTCCTTTTAACCTTCTGTGGTGTAGTGGTAGCGCCTTGACTTAGTAATCATAAGTCCTAGGTTCGAGTCCTGGTCGGGGTAAAAAATGATTCATGTTTTCACATATGTAATGTGCTTATTTGATAATTTCATGGCCCGAATGAGATTGGGATTTGAATTAAATGCTAAAATGAAGCCACGAGTGAGGTTGGGGAATCTGTAATATGAACATAGTGGCATTCAGTTAGAATGCGTTCATTCCTAAGTATAGCAGATATAAGCTATAAGGTTGGGTTCCTTTTAACCTTCTGTGGTGTAGTGGTAGCGCCTTGACTTAGTAATCATAAGTCCTAGGTTCGAGTCCTGGTCGGGGTAAAAAATGATTCATGTTTTCACATATGTAATGTGCTTATTTGATAATTTCATGGCCCGAATGAGATTGGGATTTGAATTAAATGCTAAAATGAAGCCACGAGTGAGGTTGGGGAATCTGTAATATGAACATAGTGGCATTCAGTTAGAATGCGTTCATTCCTAAGTATAGCAGATATAAGCTATAAGGTTGGGTTCCTTTTAACCTTCTGTGGTGTAGTGGTAGCGCCTTGACTTAGTAATCATAAGTCCTAGGTTCGAGTCCTGGTCGGGGTAAAAAAATGATTCATGTTTTCACATATGTAATGTGCATATATATATATATATATATATATATATATATATATATATATATATATATATATATATATATATATATATATATATATATATATATATATATATATATAATATATATATATATATATATATATATATATATATATATATATATATATATATATATATATATATATATATATATATATATATATATATATATATATATATATATATATATATATATATATATATATATATATATATATATATATATATATATATATATATATATATATATATATATATATATATATATATATATATATATATATATATATATATATATATATATATATATATATATATATATATATATATATATATATATATATATATATATATATATATATATATATATATATATATATATATATATATATATATATATATATATATATATATATATATATATATATATATATATATATATATATATATATATATATATATATATATATATATATATATATATATATATATATATATATATATATATATATATATATATATATATATATATATATATATATATATATATATATATATATATATATATATATATATATATATATATATATATATATATATATATATATATATATATATATATATATATATATATATATATATATATATATATATATATATATATATATATATATATATATATATATATATATATATATATATATATATATATATATATATATATATATATATATATATATATATATATATATATATATATATATATATATATATATATATATATATATATATATATATATATATATATATATATATATATATATATATATATATATATATATATATACTATATATATATATATATATATATATATATATATATATATATATATATATATATATATATATATATATATATATATATATATATATATGTAACAAATGGTTATTATCCTTAAACTCCCAGTTATTTGATCCACTATTTACTGAACCCTTACTGACGGATTTCTCTGCACAAGTATTATTTATTTCATTATTTGTATCTAACAAAACCCATTACCGCTCTGTCTATCATACCATCCAATACCGAGACACCTGAATTAGAAAGATGCACTCCATCCCTTGCATACATATGCTTACGACTAGTGAAGTGATCCCACCTGTCTATAAAACCTATATTATTCTCCCGACAGAAGACTTCAATCCTAGCATTTTCTCCTATAGCTCGAGACCACCACTCTGAACTTTGGCTAAGCCTAGGGAGAATACCACACATCACAGGAACTGCACCCCTTTTCCTGATCTTATCTAGGGCTTGTCTATACAACCTAATCAGCACCTCACTTCTACCATCCTGCACGTCATTTCCACCAGCTATCAAACAAACAACATCTTTATCCCCAATCCAGCTATTTATTGACTCACCCACCTTCTTCATACCTGCTCCAGGGAAAAAATATTTCCCTCTAACTCTATGCCTGAGTTTCCTGTCTACATATCTGCATAGTGAATCCCCTACAATTACCAGAGAATGAGACTTATCCGGAGGATGGGTTACTCCGACCTTGGGAGACTTACCTAGTTTCTTGACCTGAGAGCTTTTCCCACTTCCATTTCTACGATCGCTAGTACACCTATCTGACTCTATGGGTCCTGAAGAATTACTGCCGCCACTGTCACATTCATCTCTAAGTAAACTAAATGAATTAGCAACTTGTAGTCGAAAAGTATCATTTTTCTTAAGAACCATCCTCGTTGAACCCTTAGTCACAACTTTCCAGTCGTCTTCACTATTCGATTGTCCCTTCCTGCTTAACACCTCTACCTGACCTCTCAGATCCTTGTTCTCCTTTGCTAAGGATCTGACCTCCTGCCTGACTGCGGCCAACTCATTTCTTAAATTAAAATGAGTTTGGTTGCGTCAGACGCAGACAAATCCCCAGCACACCCACAAACAGCACAAACAAAGACACCACCACCAACACCACTACCACTAACGCCACCAGCACAAAGAACACCACCACTCTCCATAGTACTAAGTATATATAAATATATAAATATATATATATATATATATATATATATATATATATATATATATATATATATATATATATATATATATATATATATATATATATATATATATATATATATATATATATATATATATATATATATATATATATATATATATATATATATATATATATATATATATATATATATATATGTATATATATATATATATATATATATATATATATATATATATATATATATATATATATATATATATATATATATATATATATATATATATATATATATATATATATATATATATATATATATATATATATATATATATATATATATATATATATATATATATATATATATATATATATATATATATATATATATATATATATATATATATATATATATATATATATATATATATATATATATATATATATATATATATATATATATATATATATATATATATATATATATATATATATATATATATATATATATATATATATATATATATATATATATATATATATATATATATATATATATATATATATATATATATATATATATATATATATATATATATATATATATATATATATATATATATATATATATATATATATATATATATATATATATATATATATATATATATATATATATATATATATATATATATATATATATATATATATATATATATATATATATATATATATATATATATATATATATATATATATATATATATATATATATATATATATATATATATATATATATATATATATATATATATATATATATATATATATATATATATATATATATATATATATATATATATATATATATATATATATATATATATATATATATATATATATATATATATATATATATATATATATATATATATATATATATATATATATATATATATATATATATATATATATATATATATATATATATATATATATATATATATATATATATATATATATATATATATATATATATATATATATATATATATATATATATATATATATATATATATATATATATATATATATATATATATATATATATATATATATATATATATATATATATATATATATATATATATATATATATATATATATATATATATATATATATATATATATATATATATATATATATACTAAACTCACATTATTATAGCCCTTATGTGTAAAGTATCTGCATGCTTTAATATTTTTTAAAATAAGTCTGTTAACAGGAATTATATGCAAAGTATATAAAAAATGGCCCACCTAAATCCATGTTTTACAAAGTAGAGCTTGTTAAAGTGCTTATCTACAAAAAGAACCGCTTTCGTTTAAGCTAAATTAAAACTGCTTCACATGGCAAGTACCTGCAAAAATATCGCTTTATTTTCAATTGAAACTCTTGCCTAAATTATATTCTCATATTTCCCTTGGGAACTTACAATAATAATGTTATATTTTTTGTGAACAACGCGTCAGAGAATATTGGTTGAATTTTATGGATCCCTCCGGAGCCGTCCATAAGCCAAGAGCCTTGATAAAAACGTCGCAAGCTCTCCAGAGCTGCAGATAGAAATGCATGAGCTTCCTTACTACTGTGTCGTTTAGTGTATTTATAACTCTTAGCAAATGTTTACATATTTTGGCTCTTGTAAAGATGAATAACCCCCAAAGAAGCTTATTGAAATAAAATACCATCAAAATAGACCTTGTAATCTGGCAAATTCAGTAATTTATACAGAAAATACACTGTTAAGGACAACACCATAAAACAAGATAGGGTTTAGTCATTCTTAAATATATCGTGTAAAACGAATAATAAAATAAAAATTCTTGGGAATGAGATATAAAATGAAAGCATTTTATAAAGATGAATGCCCTTCTCAAGAGGCTCATAGAGATGAATTACTATGAAAATATACATTGTAAAGTCGTATTGTTAATACAGAAAACATCTTGTTGTAATTAATAAGGCCATAATGCATGAGAGAGTAATAGATAATTTTTTAAAACATTTTATAAAATTGAATGAAGTCATAAAATCTCTTGTAAACTAGAAATTCTATGAAAACACAATGCAAATCTGAATAACTCATAGAGAGGCATATATAGATAAAACGCTATCATCAGAGACTTTGTGAGCTTGTAGAGTACTCAATAATTAAAACCTTAATGGTACATATAGCCCCTTAATATATTTAACTTAGATGATTTATGAAAGCATCTTGTGTTGAAGATTATATCTATAAAATTCCTTATATATGTAAATGTTTCCCTGAAAACATCTTGTAGAGGTCAACATGTCTATCAGATACCTCGCAAAAGTAGATATTTCCATGGAAACATATTGTATAAGATATTTCCATGAAACAATCTCGAAAAAACGCTTAGATTCATAAAGACTATTGCAAAATCAATATTCCATGTAAATATCTTGCTAAGACGAATAGATACATAAAACATCTTACAATAGTCAATATCCATGAAAACTTAATGTAAAGTTGAATAAATCTAGAATTCCTCTTTAAAGTTAGATAATCACTGAATACACCATGTATAGTGCTATAACCCACAAAGAGGCTTTTATAAATGTTCATAGTACAGTAAAGCGCCTCAAAAGTTCTAACAGCTTATAGAAGTTAACCGGCTTCAATTTAATAAACTTTCAAAAATGTGTAAAGCTGAATATGCATAAAACATGTTGTGAAAGTAAGAAAACACCTGACAAAGAGAAAAATTGCAGTGGGGGAGGGACGCAACTCGCCAACTCATCAGAGCAGCGATGGAAGTAGAAGCGATAGAAAAGAGAAAGGAAAGATAGCTTAAGGCAAAGAGAGAGAGAATCCAAATTAGAAGTAAGAGAAGGATCATTAATGAGTCTGACTGCCTTAGATTCAAGTACGAGCTATATAACCCCAGTAGTATCCTATAACAATTACAACTTCAAAAATAAATTATAAAGATTAATATAATGAAAAATTATTTGAAAATCTGCTTAACTTCAGAAAATAACCTGTCATGGTAAATAACACCAGCATCTACATTGTAGATTAGATAATTCCTAAAAACCTGTTGTGACCTTGTAAGACTATATATCTCATGAAAAATATTGTAAAGATAAAAGTGAAAAGCTCGCTAAAACACCTTAAGATGAACAATCCCCTTGAAAGGCCTCTTGAGATAAATGCTATTATAAATCACCCTGCGAAGACAGTTAGCTAAAATATCATGACTTGTAATGATTAACACAACCCAAATTTTTCTTTAAAGACAGATATGTCGATAAGAAAAGTCTTCAAGACACAAAACCCTTAAAAACTCCCTATACATATAACATCATGGATTAACTTGAATGCCCCCATAGATACCTTGTAAGCGAGTTAACCTAGGAAGAAGAAAACTCTAAACACATAAAACTAGAACAAAGCATAGCAATAAATGATTACTTTTAAAGTAAAGGTAAAGGTTACCGGGTTTCAGTTCCGATATCCATCTACGATGCTCCTCAGAACGTCAACCGGGGCAAGCCCCAAGCCCCTACTGTGGTGCCCAGTCACTACAGTAACCTCCCAGTAACCAGCTTAAACTCTCTGCCTTGGATGAGAACCGAACTGCCGCCCTCGTGAATGCGAAGCCAGCACGTTACCACTGTACTAGCCAGAGGCTAGTGTAGTTTATAAGCATGAAAAAGCATTGCAGATAGCATCCATAGTTTTAAACTTTCATTACAAATTTCAAAAGACACACCATCATGTTCACTATCTTAAAAATTAGACCATGAAAATTTGGTTCTCTATTATCTGCATCATAAATGTGCATAGTGCATGTATAATGGTTGTGTAGTGTGGTATTAGTTTCATGTGTGAAGGCAGACATGGGGATTATAATCTACTACAAATACTAATTCTGACTGTGGAAGGAAAAGAATTCCTCCTTAATTTCCCTGGGTGTCGTAAAAGGCGCCTAAGAGGATATTCCTAGTAGTGTAGAAAAGAGAATTCCTCTCCTGCTTCCCCAAAGTGTCGAAGAAGGGGTATTCCTGGTGTTGGGGAATTTTTTTTTTTCAAATTCCCAATACGCTAGTAGAACCGACTAAAGGGTACAGGGGAACGAAGGGCAGGAATCACTATCAGATATTTTTTCCTTGCCACAAAACAGCTGATAGAAAAGGTGAGGATGGGCATTCCATGACGAGGCACGGCTACCTCCGTAATTTCCCTCGTTGAGGCCAACCTACGGTTTTCGGCGAGATATGACGTCGTGTTGAAAAATAATTAATCGAGGACGTTCTGTGATTAAAATATTGGATTTGGATATTTACACAAAGACATCACAGCTGTATGATTGATAACGACGCGTTCAGACAATAGGATGTTCAATATAGAACAAATATGAACCATAAAAGAGAATATATACATATAGTAAAATAGAGAAAGCAAAGTATTGAAGAGGGGAACAAAAGGAAGCTTAAAAGAATTATATGACAATAAGTTGGGAGGAGAAATATTCGCTTATGAATATGTGACAAACAATAACTAAAGAAATTTATTATCTTTTGCGATTTCATTTGTAATGAAACCCCAAGGAAAAATATATGCAACAACGTGGACAAAGCGATGAAAGAACAGAAACCCCATAAACAGGAAATACTGTGTCTGAAAACAATAAATCGTGACTTAATATATAAGGGTTGCAATGATTGTGAAATAAAAAAAAAACATTTATGTAAATCGAGGCTCAATGCTGACATCAGACAAAATAACATGGGAGAAGAAATGTTGTATCTGAAAATAATAAATTATAACGAAGAGCGAATTAATTATTTTTTTTTTATGAGTGTGACACCGGAACAGGCAGAAACTGCCCTCATCAATAAAGGCCCGGGCACGCGAATACACCAAGACGAAGAAAAAGAAAAAGATTAAGGACAAGGTAGATATGAGGTAATGTCACACAAAGGAAAACGACAGACAGAAAAAACAGCCAAAGAACAGAGGACCCAGAGATAAGGAAGACTAGGCTCTGAGATAACGATAGATCTGCTTTTTAAAGGATGGAAGGTCATAAGAATTAGGAAAGACAGAAGGAGGAAGAGAGTTCCAGAGTCTGGAGGTAGATGGTAAGAAGCAGTCACTGCATCGACTAATCCGCGAGCTACAAATCTCCACACAGTACCTGTGAGATGAGGCCGCTTGGCGAGTGTTACGCGACCTGGGCAGTGGGGGAGGGGCGCAACTCGCCAACTCATCAGAGCAGCGATGGAAGTAGAAGCGACAGAAAAGAGAAATGAAAGATACCTTAATGCAAAGAGAGAGAGAATCCAAATTAGAAGTAAGAGAAGGATCATTAATGAGTCTGACTGCCTTAGATTCAACCCTATCAAGAAGATAAGTATAAGAAGAAGCACCCCGGATGTGTGAGCAGTATTCTAAGCAGGGACAGATAAGACCTTTATAAATTTTAAGTAACTGCAAAGAGGAAAAGTAATGACGAAAACGAAACAAAACCCCAAATTTTTTTAATGAAGGTTTGGAAATTTTAATTATGTGATTCCTCCAAGACAAGTTAGAGGCTATATGGATTCCTAATATATTGATAGAGTTAAGAGGGTAAACTTCGTTAGTTTCGAAGAGAAGAAGATATAGAGATAGCCAGAAACTGTGTCTTGGAGGCACTGAATTTAGGGACCCTTCAGTGATTTGGAAGGAAAGTCAGCGCTTTGATTGGACAAAAGATACAGTAGGATAGCATGCTGTCCTTGAAACATTATGTAGCTGTTACATAAGACAGTATCATTAACTGGACGATAAGGCCTAAAATTTTGGATATGTGAGGTCACTGTCTTCTTAGACTTAACAAAGCAAAACATAAGAAGAACAACAATTAAAGAAGAGAGAGTAAAAAAAAATGATATCAATCTCCTTTCTGCCGTTTTCTAACTTATAATATGTTTTCCCTTTTAATGAGGTTCCCTGTTGGTTGTTATGTTTGAAAGGCTTCTATTTACGCAGCCTGCTCTCAATAGACTAACTCAATAATAAAGAAAACTCAAAATATATTTTCTAAAAGTAACGTTAAAAAAAAAAGAAGGAACTCATTCTCAACTCAAAGATCTTCAGGAATGAAAATATGATTGTGGTGGTGTTTTAGGCTCAAAAATTTTATTTTACTAAGAGATAGATAGATAGATAGATAGATAGATAGATAGATAGATAGATAGATAGATAGATAGATAGATAGATAGATAGATAGATAGATAGATAGATAGATAGATAGATAGATAGATAGATAGATAGATTGATAGATAGATAGAAAGATAGATAGACAGATAGATAGATAGATAGAGAGAGAGAGAGCAAGAATAAGAAAGAATTGCCGCTTCTAAAACACAATAACTTATTCTCAGGAAGCAGTAGAAACTATCTCGCTCCTAATCTAACATTCCTATAGTATCTTCTAAGCTTATCAGCAGCTTAGCTCCTATTTTTCATAGCATTTACTAATCTGCAATATTTTCTAGTTTATATCAGCGTACCTCCTATGTAGCATTACAAGCAATGTATATATTTTCTTTCTATGTCCGATCATGTAACACAGCCTTTATATTACATTACAGTAGGGTTGATAGAAAGACATAAAAAATAATTAGTGATTATACATATCATTACCTACCTTTAAAGTTTAAATTTGATTTTGAAGTCATTAAAAATATCAAATTACAATATAACGTACAGTTTTTATTTCCAATATTCACCAGGCTAATTAAATACCCATTAACTTACCGATTTGATGCCTCTTGCACACCAAAGACCGATCACATTGCACTTAATATACAGATTTGATTCTTCAAAGAACTCTAAATACCGATCAAAATACAGTTCAGCATATAAAACTTATGCCTCGAACTCGTCACAGTAATCAAATTAGCACTAAACTTATATTCTTATTTCGTTATTCAGTCCAATGGCCGATGAAATAACAGTCAAGCCTATATTGTTTATTCCATATGCACACCATGTCTAATCTAATAACCACTGAACTTATTGGTTTTATTCCTTACAGTGGCTGAACAAGTCACCATTAAATGTAAAAAAATTACCGAAAAACTTCCAGAGTCTATTGCTTATTCACATCAGTGAGTGATCAAATTAACATTACGTACAGATATGATTCCTTAAGTCGCATTAAAGGTTCAACAGATTATAATTAAACGAAGAGACTTCATTCCGAATACACATCAAAGACTAAGCAAAGTATCACTCAACGTACACATTTTATTTTGAAGTCGTGAGCGAGACACCTTAAAGACATCTACGTCAAAATACCTAAATATATACCAAGCGAATTGTAGTTAGCGTGAGACAATCTTCATTATATAAAACAGAAAAAGAAACCGATTAATAGATAGATAGATAGATTAATAGATATATATATATATATATAATATATATATATATATATATATATATATATATATATATATATATATATATAGAGAGAGAGAGAGAGAGAGAGAGAGAGAGAGAGAGAGAGAGAGAGAGAGAGAGAGAGAGAGAGAGAGAGAGAGAGAGAGAGAGAGAGAGAGAGAGAGATTAATTTACCCATAAAAACCCAAAACCACTGATGATATTCCAGCTTGTGGTACTTATTCCAAGCAAGGTACTCAGGTAAAAAAGCTACAGGTAAAAAAGTCATAGAAAGAAGTCACAGGAAAAATAGTCTAACGTAATCTAAGCTAATTTAACCCAACATAACCTAACCTAGCCAACTTAGCCTAAATAACCTAAACTAACCTAGCATAACCTGTGAATTTTTACCTGTGAATTAATTACTTGTAACTTTATTGCCGTCCAAGCAGCCAATTATCTGAGAACTTGTTTCAATATGAAAGGAAAACCTCTTTATCCTCATAAAGAGATAGCAACAACAATAGAAACATCAACCAACTACTCAATTCAAAACTCTTTGTTGAAAGCAAACTATAGACCAAGAAGCGTTCATCAAAATCTTCATAATTATAGAACTATCTTTCAGGGTAAGAGAAACGATATAAACAAATACACGTTTTCAGGAAAGCGACCCTGAGGTACGAATTAAACCAAACACTTTAAATTCTGCAAGAAAACTTGTGATTTTCATCAAGAAATTTTCAATTACATCTTCCAAAATTTCAAAAGATTGTTTTATCAGTTTGTGTGATATAAATTTTAAAATACCCACAAGCGTTATACAAGTAATGCTAGAATAGGACTTACTTTTACATTAGTATGAAATAATTGTAAAAAAAAAAACACACACACACATTGCACTTTAACAGATCATAAAAAATGAATTCAATTTCATCTTCCAAAATTTCTAAAGATTGTTTTATCAGTTTGTGTGATATAAATTTTAAAATACACACTAGCGTTATACAGGTAATACTAGAATAGGACTTACTTTTACATTAGTATGAGACAGTTGTTAAAAGATAAAAAAAATTACTCTAACAGTTCATAAAAAAAAACTCCTGTTTACACCAAGACCATTATCTGCACCTCTAAAAGTTTCAAAAATTCATCCAAGAACAAATTCGAAAGAGAGAAGTAAAGAAAAACACGAAAAAACTCATTATAATAAACAACCACGTGCTACGGCATTGTAATAATAACCCTTCGAAGCTTACATAAAAAAAAAAACATAAGTTTTGGACCAAGAAACCTCCTACATTACCAAAATAATTTCATAAAGTACCTTTTCTGGCATGATCAGCGTTTTGTATTCCATGAGGCCCAGTTTATCTCCACGAGACCCCGATGACGGCATCCCTGTTTTTATCAAGTGTCAGGAGGCACGAAAAGCTCTGCCATCTCATATGTCTTAGATCCAATATTCACTCTCAAAAAAATAGAGAGAAAAACTTTTTGGCAATATATATCTTTCAATTTCTTTGCCAGTATTCTGCTTTTATAATTTTCGCAATCCACTGGAGAGCTAATATTTAAGCTTCACTTATTTATCTAATTGGTTTTATTTAACTTGCCACTGCAGGAGTAAGACAGCTTAACATAGGTTCCTATTCAGGATAAACCGAAAGAGTCGGTGATAAAAGAGCATCCGGCCTTAAAGCAAAGCATATGTCTTTTAGCTTTCTTAAAAAAAAAAAAAATGAGACCTCAAGTAAACGGAGGAAGAGATGCCGGTGAAGAACTCTTTATTTCGGTACAAGAAAATATTGCTTGCTACTGACAACATTCCTTGTCAGCTCAGTTCATATAGTGCCTGGAAGTAACCCAGGAGGACTCCAGATTAACACCCCTAACGTGACTCAAACAGATTCTCTCTTCACTACAATCATATGGGAAGAAAATGAAACGTCCACCGCATGGTTGCCCTTAGAAACTCAAGTGTGAGGGTAAATATGTCAGGGCAGTAACTCTAATGTAAATAATCATAAACACATAATGTTTAAAATATATAAATTTACTGAAAAAAAAGAGATTGAGAGAGGGAGAGAGAGAAAAAGAAAGAGAATGTGTGTGTGTGTGTGTGTGTGTGTGTGTGAGAGAGAGAGAGAGAGAGAGAGAGAGAGAGAGAGAGAGAGAGAGAGAGAGAGAGAGAGAGAGAGAGAGAGAGTTCGCATGTCATCTAGCTCACTATTCCCAAGAAGGAGTGTAAAGTAGCAAAGGTCATTAGTGTGTCCCATAAGCTACTGTGTAGCTTTGCGAAAGGAGGGGAATACGAATGAAGAGGGACTGCAGCAATATGGAGACAGGTCTCCTCTGAGGCAGTAAACTAATGGACGAAAAGGGGGTATACCCATCTTCCTCCGTGGTTCCAAAAGATCGTGACTCCCAAGTCAAATTTATTCCAAGTCATATTTTTCCCCTCCTGGTTATATTGTAAATGTTCGGCTCACTCGTCGGTATCTGAGTTTTCGCATTATTGTTATCATTATATTATTATTCTTGGTACTAATTTCATCTTTTCTATGATAATGATGATGATGACGATGATAATCATGATGATGATGATGATGATGATGATGATGATGATGATGATGATGATGATGATGATTATTATTATATTATTATTATTATTATTATTATTATTATTATTATTATTATTATTATTATTATTATTATTATTGTTATTATTATTATTATTATTATTATTATTATTATTATTATTATTATTATTATTATTATTATTATTATTATTATTATTATTATTATTGTTATTATTATTATTATTATTATTATTATTATTATTATTATTTCTTTCTTTCTCTCTTTCCTCCCACAGGTAGGCTTTGTAGCCTGTCAGTGCGGAGCATCTTCTTCTCCATTCCGTTTTGTCCCGGAAGATATTCTCCTCCTCAGTTTTCCCATTCTATATTTTGTTAAGATTTCCTGTATACTATCCCTCTATCTTTTTTTGTTGGCGGCCTGTGGGCCTTCTTCCGTCTGGTGTCCATTTGAATGCAAGTTTTGGAATTCTTGCCTCCTCCATTCTCTGCACATGTCCCAGCCACCTCAACTTAGCTTGCTCAATTTTTGTTTCCAATGATACCACTCCTGGTCGATTTCTAAGTTCTTCATTCCTTACTCTATCCATTAGTGTTTTACCGAGTATAAGTCTGATAGATTTCAGTTCTGCAGCTACTAATCAACTCATGTTTCTTGTAGTTAATGTCCAAGTTTCAACTCTATTGGTTAATGTTGGTATAAGGACAGTCGTATAGACTAGTTTCTTAATTTCTGTTGGGATATGTTTTTCTTTGAACAATGGGTAGAGCATGTGGAATTGTCTGCAGTATTTTTTGATTCTTTTATTATTATTATTATTATTATTATTATTATTATTATTATTATTATTATTATTATTATTATTATTATTATTATTATTATTATTATTATATATTATTATTATTATTATTATTATTATTATTATGATAATAATTATTATGATTATTATTATTATTATTATGATTATTATGATGATTATTATTATTATTATTATTATTATTATTATTATTATTATTATTATTATTATTATTATTATTATTATTATTATTATTATTATTATTATGATTATTATGATTATTATTATTATTATTATTATTATTATTATTATTATTATTATTATTATTATTATTATTATTATTATTATTATTATTATTATTATTATTATTATTATTATTATTATTATTATTATTATTATTATTATTATTATGTAGATTTTAGGTTTGTTTTTACCAGGAGTGGGCCCCTTCCCAAGCTCAGCAGTGTCTTCCCTTAGCCAAGATACGAGTTATTTAGTGCTCTCCAGCTCCATAGTGGGGATCTATTTCTATCTTTCTTCTCTTTCTCCTGGGCCTCGATATCCTTTCCTTTTCCCTGTCTGAATCTTTCTCAGCTCAAAGCTTAGGTTCTGATTGTAAGAACAATTTTCAATTGATTTATCTGATAAATCTCTTCATTATGGTTTTTATTGTTTATCAGATCAGTTATGAGGATTTCTACAGTTATCTGTCTTCTGACACTTGCAAAACATACTGCATTTTGCCATCGCTACACGGCAAGGAAGTAACGTAAGCACATTTGTCGCAATGGCACACCACACTCCAACATGGCTCCAAAGATCTCCATGATGCCGAAGGAAGATTTTCATTCTCATGTGCAAAGCCTTAATCCAGTGGATATAGATCTGCTGTTCCGATGTGGATCTGCCTGTCAAGAACATGCGTAGTGGTATATGCATTGAAAAATGCATTGTAGATGTGAGGTGTCAAACCTTGATATGTGTGGGGCAGATTCTGGTGTGATGCTGACTTTGAGAAGTGAAACTGATGTGCTCGAAGTTGGACAAAACTGCTTGACTTGTTTCCAGCATCTACGACATGCACCAAGTACTGTTCTGCCTGCTGTATCAATGAAGAAACTAGTGGAGCTGTTGCACCAAATCCTTGCAAGTAAACCACAGGTTTGGCCTTGAGAGCTGCTTTCTTTGTGCCTATTTTACTGGTGATGTCACATCCTGTGAGGCTGTGTAGTGCTGGAAGTGCTTGAGTGGAGCATTTTCGTCTGTCCAGATGGCTTTACTGACACTCCAAGAGGACATGGACTGCAAATCAGGCTAGATAATCCTAGCAAGCTGATTATCCTTGACTTCAAGGTTTAAGCACCCAATTGACCATGCAATATCAGTGAGCCTCTTATGGTCTGTGATATCAGATTTGTGAAGCTCCTTATGCCCTTAAATGAACTTGGAAGGTCTGGTCGTTTCACTGGAGCTGCAAATTCTAGAAGTATCTGGCAGCGTAGGGTTTCCTTAAATGTTTGTGGGCCATTGTTCAACCACAGCATCGGATCGTTTTGGCCTAAGTAGCTGGGAACTGGTCTTGTCCTGATAAAGTACATACACTGTGTCATGCTCAGATACATTAACTCCTTCGTGATCCCAGTTATCGATACCTTCTGACATGAAATCTCCAGGACCAGATTGGGCTGGTAATGCCACAATCTGCTCGTTCTGCTGTGTAGTGTAGATTGCAATGTCATATTGATATTGCCATAATTCTGCATATCTTAGTGCGAGCCCTTGGTGGTTCAAGATGGTAGTAAGGATTTTTCCTCCACGTCCAAGACTGTGAGCTGATTCAGCACTCATTATTTGCATTGGTGCTCGTCTTTTGCAATAATAATGAACATAGTACTTGATCTGGAACAGAGCTTGGATCTTTCTGCATCGTTGAGTAGCTAGGGAACCACCAGCGGTTTGTTCACAAGTTTTATTGTCTTGACTCTCATCATTCTCAGATTCATCTGCGTCATCTACTTCTTCATCATTATCTTCTTATGCAGTGTCTACTTTCATCATTACAGCTTCAGCTGCTTTAGGGTATGTCAAAGGGTTGAAATTGTAGAGATATTCGAAAAACCTAACTATTAATTCAGGAATTTTCATACTGCAGTATACCTGTTTCAGATCTTCAGCATCCCCAAATCTATCATCTAAATCAAAGTCGTAACTGTTAAGACTTTGTCTCATCACACTGGCACACACTTGATGGGATCAATATATCGAATATGCTCTTCCAAAACCTATGTTTTGTTACATGGAACACTGTAAACCTTCAAAGACTTGTGAACCTAATCAGGATATTAAAAATCAATAGTACTTCCAAATTGTCTCACCAGAAACATCTTCACATCTCTGTTTCGGAATTGATGCTCCTCATCAACAACTCTATTCAATCGGTCCCTAATTGAAGAGAGTTCATAACCATTGCCACTTTTTAGCTCCACTTCTAACTTAGACACTATATCACTCCATTCATGCTGCTTGGGGTTCATCTCTTGTAGGTCACCAGTTGAACTTTGAGCACACTCATATTTGTGGAGATATTTTGTCATGCAATTTTTGTGGTAGTACAAATCAGCTACAAAAAACCGCATGCTCATCCTGGAGGTCACAAATGCTATTTTAGACATCATCCTAGAAGAACTTTGCTGCTTTTAAGAATGAGGTGGCACGATTTGACTCAGATATATGGAACTTCGTGAAGTCGCATTTGTATGATTTATTGCCACATATGGTACAGTTTGACAAGGCCACAGTTTTGGAATCTACAGGATTTGGAGGTGAGCGCACAGCTGAGTGAGAACGAGTCAAGATCCCATCTGTTATTGCCAGTTTCATGTGAGGATTGTGGTGGGTTTCCTTCTTTGAATTATTTGAGCGAGGTTGCATGGGTGTACCTCTTGTAGCACTTATTTGAAACATGGTAGAAAAAGTCGCTATGAGCTTGAAGCAGTTTTATGCGTTTTGCTACAAGGTCATTTTGTATTTCGCTAGCCTCTCATATTCGTTTACAGCTGAAATGTAAAATAAATTAGTATAAATGACATTTAATCTGCTTTACTTTCACAAGTCCACAACCTTCTCCTGGCACTAGGGGGAGTTCGTGGCCGCCTCTGTTTTCCTCAACCTAACTATATAGAGCATCACGGCTTGTAACTGATGACCACAGTCATATTCAGGCTCAAGTTTGGGCACAAGAGGCCACTGTGACACTATTTTAGTTTTATGGCTGATTGATTATAATTACTTCAGTTGAATTGTTAATTATTTTTTTCATTGATTTGTTGATTTCTTGGGGGCCATTTTGAAATTCGAGATGGATGCCCCCAAAAGCAGTCAACGTCTTAACTAGGGGTCTTATTGGGCTCCTTGACCCTTAAAATATAGGTATAGACGCCAAAATCAGGTCTCTATAGGTCGCGTAAACCGAAATATGGTCAAATTAGTTATTTTGGCCGCGATTTTTAAAAATGCACTCTGTAGCAAAAAGTTAGGCAAATTCAGATATATCACCCAAACTTTCAGAAAGTCCTTTATGTGTAGAACAAGAAAATTATGGTTGATTGAGTAAAACAGAGATGGCCACGAACTCCCCCCTATAGCGAAGAGTAGTGTAGTTGGAATCGCATTGGTATAGTAATTATGGTCCTAGCTTCGAGTCCCTTCAGGGAAAAATATGATTCATGTTTTCACCTATGGTAATGTGTTTATTTGATTATATATATATATATATATATATATATATATATATATATATATATATATATATATATATATATATATATATATATATATATATATATATATATATATATATATATATATATATATATATATATATATATATATATATATATATATATATATATATATATATATATATATATATATATATATATATATATATATATATATATATATATATATATATATATATATATATATATATATATATATATATATATATATATATATATATATATATATACATATATATATATATATATATATATATATATATATATATATATATATATATATATATATATATATATATATATATATATATATATATATATATATATATAAATAAATATATATATATATATATATATATATATATATATATATATATATATATATATATATATATATATATATATATATATATATATATATATATATATATATATATATATATATATATATATATATATATATATATATATATATATATATATATATATATATATATATATATATATATATATATATATATAGATATATATATATATATATATATATATATATATATATATATATATATATATATATATATATATATATATATATATATATATATATATATATATATATATATGGAAGGAAAACCCATTAAATATAAAAAAAAAAATATATATATATATATATATATATATATATATATATATATATATATATATATATATATATATATATATATATATATATATATATATATATATATATATATATATATATATATATATATATATATTTATAAAGTAA
>JAXCGZ010016261.1:0-25004 GCA_037179515.1 Halocaridina rubra
CAATCTTAATGAGGCCCCATCCCCTGAACTTCTGTCATTATCTTCTTTATCTCCCCTTTATCTGGAAGAACTCTGTAATGAAAATTTTTCTTCTCTTCTTCATTTCTTTCATCATTTAACCTTCTTGCCTCTTGCAACAAGTTTTTGATCTTTCCCATCTCTTCCTGTGTTCTGTATTGTCTAATGAACACTTCTTTGAATTCTTGAAGGTCTTTTAGACTTTTTTTTCTGATCAATATTTCCCTACATGTTTCCCCTCTCTCAAAGGTTACTTTTGTTGGTCTCAGGCTTTCCTTCCCTCGAATATTTACCTAGTTGGTGTATGTTTACAATATCCTCAGGACCACATACTACTCCAAGCTTTCTTATCAGGTCTACAACCCTAGCTTTATTTTCTTCAAGTCTCCCCTGCCATGTTGGCTCCCGGGACTCGCTTATGCCTGAGATTACCACTGTCTTCTCCTTATCAAGTGCCTGTCTGATGAGTGGGTTTGCCCTTTCCATCACAACGTCTTTCATTTTTTCGATTACTGTCTCTTTATAGTCAACTGTTTGTATGTTTTCCAGTGCCACCACCTTTACAGCCTCTTTTACTGCCACATTCCCCTTTAGTGCATCAGCAAAGGAAGTTTTCATGGCATCATTTTCCATATTCAGCTCCTGGAACTCTTTTCTGAACTGTTCAATGTTTTCCTTAATCTGGACATTCCAAACAGCAATCTCGTCTCTCTCAGAAGAGAGCAGTGAACTAACATCTAATTCCTTTAGGTTGTCATTCAGCTGTTTGCTTTTATTTTCTTGTTTAGAAAGTCTAGATTTTAGTTGACTCTTTTCCCCTTCCAGCTTCTTTATTCTTTTTTCTAGTTCCTTTCTCTCCTGCCCTTGTGCTTTATTTGCTTCCTCCAAAGATCTTATTTGCTCTCTGAGTGTTTCATTCTCTTTCATTTCTCCATCCATATTCTGAATTTTATCATCAAGGCTTATAACCATTTCCTCTAAATTCTTGATTTTCTGTTTAAGTCTCCTGATGGCTACCCCTCCCACCGATGCTTTCCTGAACAATTGTACAAGAATTCGTACATAGATATATACAACACAACTGTACATACAGACAAAATTTGTGAAAACAAAACATGGCCCATTTACTCACCGTTGACTACTTATAGTTTTCAGAGGATATGTGAAATAGAAACTCACCGTTGACTACTTATAGTTTTCAGAGGATAAGTGAAATAGAAACTTTGTTCGTAGGACTGTGGTAGGTGTGATTACCTAATTGATTACCTAATTGTGTTTACGGGAAAGAGCCCCAAGCTCGTATCTTCCCGTCTCCTCATCGCTTCCATTTTATACTTAGTCATACTTATCATACCTGTCCTTAAAACTATGGATTGAGATAGCATTAACTACCTCCTCGCTTAGCGAATTCCAATTATCAACTACTCTTACACTGAAAAAGTATTTTCTTACATCCTGCAAAGAAGTTTTCTTACGAAGCTTCAAACTATGACCTCTAGTTCTAGAGCCAGCCATATCAAAATATCCATCCCTATCCACTCTATCATAACCATGAAGGAATTTAAAGACTGTCACCATATCCCCCCTCACTCTTTTAGCTTCGAGTGATGGTAAGTCTAATTCCCTCAGCCTCTCATCATAACCGAGATTGCGTATTTCTGGCACCAGTTTCGTGGCATGTCTTTGAACTTTTTCAAGCTTAGCTATGTGCTTTTTCAAGTGCGGATTCCAAAAGGGGGCTGCATATTCGAGTTTGAGCCTCACATAGGTTACATAAATATTTCTGAACATTTCCTTATCCATGTGCCTGAAGGTTACCCTTACATTTGATAAGATTGCATATGCTGCCCTTACTATGCCATTTATATGTATTTCTGGAGACAAATCTGCCAGTATGTTTACTCCTAGATCTCTCTCATTTTCTGTCTCTTGAAGTTGTACTCCAGCCACCGAGTAGTCAAGCTTGGGCCTTCTTGCACTTGTACCCATTCTCATTACCTTACATTTTGAAGTATTGAATTTCATTAGCCACTTTTCTGACCACTCATGCAGATTATTTAGATCCTCCTGAAGTTCTCTACCATTGTTCTCGTTTTTTACTTTCTTCACAATCTTTGCATCATCTGCAAACATATTCATGAATGACTTTACAGACTCTGGTAGGTCATTTACATATACAAGGAACAAAAGTGGCCCTAAAACTGAACCCTGTGGAACTCCACTTCTAACTCTTCTCCATTCAGACACTGAGTGTCTTACTTTAACCCTCTGTTCCCTTCCTTCTAAGTAAGTTTTTATCCATTCCAAAACATTTCCACCTATTCTAGCCATTGATTGCAGCTTCCTAATAAGTCTCCAATGTGGAACAGTGTCAAACGCTTTCTGGAAGTCTAGGAATATGCAATCTGCCCAGCCCTCTCTTTCCTGTAAGATTTGGCTTACCTCATCATAAAATTCTAATAAGTTTGTTACTGTTGATCTACCTTCTCTGAAGCCATGTTGCCTCACTGACAAAAAGTTGAAGGATTCCAAGTGAAGAGAGATATGTTTCCTTAGTAGTTTCTCCATAACTTTGCAAACTATGCTGGTCAAGGAAACTGTGATTACCTAATTGTGATTACCTAATTGTGTTTACGGGAAAGAGCCCATAGCTCGTATCTTCCCGTCTCCTCATCGGTTCCATTTTATACTTAGTGATACTTATCATACCTGTCCTTAAAACTATGGATTGAGATAGCATTAACTACCTCCTCGCTTAGCGAATTCCAATTATCAACTACTCTTACACTGAAAAAGTATTTCCTTACATCCTGCAAAGAAGTTTTCTTACGAAGCTTCAAACTATGACCTCTAGTTCTGGAGCCAGCCATATCAAACTATCGATCCCTATCCACTCTATCATAACCATGAAGGAATTTAAAGACTGTCACCATATCCCCCCTCACTCTTCTAGCTTCGAGTGATGGTAAGTTTAATTCCCTCAGCCTCTCATCATAACTGAGATTGCATATTTCTGGCACCAGGTTCGTGGCATGTCTTTGAACTTTTTCAAGCTTAGCTATGTGCTTTTTCAAGTGCGGATTCCAAAAGGGGGCTGCATATTCGAGTTTGAGCCTCACATGGGTTACATGAATATTTCTGAACATTTCCTTGTCCATGTGCCTGAAGGCTACCTTTACATTTGATAAGAATGCATATGCTGCCCTTACTATGCCATTTATATGTATTTCTGGAGACAAATCTGCCAGTATGTTTACTCCTAGGTCTCTCTCATTTTCTGTCTCTTGAAGTTGTACTCCAGCCACCGAGTAGTCAAGCTTGGGCCTTCTTGCACTTGTACCCATTCTCATTACCTTACATTTTGAGGTATTGAATTTCATTGGCCACTTTTCTGACCACTCATGCAGACTATTTAGATCCTCCTGAAGTTCTCTACCATTGTTCTCGTTTTTTACTTCCTTCACAATCTTGTGTGTGAGTGTGTGTGTGTGTGATTACCTAATTGTGATTACCTAATTGTGTTTACGGGAAAGAGCCCAAAGCTCGTATCTTCCCGTCTCCTGATCGGTTCCATTTTTAGACTTAGTGATACTTATCATACCTGTCCTTAAAACTATGGATTGAGGTAGCATTAACTACCTCCTCGCTTAGCGAATTCCAATTATCAACTACTCTTACACTGAAAAAGTATTTCCTTACATCCTGCAAACAAGTTTTCTTCCGAAGCTTCAAACTATGACCTCTAGTTCTAGAGCCAGCCATATCGAAATATCGATCCCTATCCACTCTATCATAACCATGAAGGAATTTAAAGACTGTCACCATATCCCCCCTTACTCTTCTAGCTTCGAGTGATGGCAAGTCTAATTCCCTCAGCCTCTCATCATAACCGAGATTGCGTATTTCTGGCACCAGTTTCGTGGCATGTCTTTGAACTTTTTCAAGCTTAGCTATGTGCTTTTTCAAGTGCGGATTCCAAAAGGGGGCTGCATATTCGAGTTTTGGCCTCACATAGGTTACATAAATATTTCTGAACATTTCCTTGTCCATGTGCCTGAAGGCTACCCTTACATTTGATAAGAATGCATATGCTGCCCTTACTACGCCATTTATATGTATTTCTGGAGACAAATCTGCCAATAAGTTTACTCCTAGATCTCTCTCATTTTCTGTCTCCTGAAGTTGTACTCCAGCCACCGAGTAGTCAAGCTTGGGCCTTCTTGCACTTGTACCCATTCTCATTACCTTACATTTTGAGGTATTGAATTTCATTAGCCACTTTTCTGACCACTCATGCAGATTATTTAGATCCTCCTGAAGTTCTCTACCATTGTTCTCGTTTTTTACTTTCTTCACAATCTTTGCATCATCTGCAAACATATTCATGAATGAATTTACAGACTCTGGTAGGTCATTTACATATACAAGGAACAAAAGTGGCCCTAAAACTGAACCCTGTGGAACTCCACTACTAACTCTTCTCCATTCAGACACTGAGTGTCTTACTCTAACCCTCTGTTCCCTTCCTTCTAAGTAAGTTTTTATCCATTCCAAGACATTTCCACCTATTCTAGCCATTGATTGCAGCTTCCTAATAAGTCTCCCATGTGGAACAGTGTCAAACGCTTTCTGGAAGTCTAGGAATATGCAATCTGCCCAGCCCTCTCTTTCCTGTAAGATTTGGCTTACCTCATCATAAAATTCTAATAAGTTTGTTACTGTTGATCTTCCTTCTCTGAAGCCATGTTGCCTCACTGACAAAAAGTTGAAGGATTCCAAGTGAAGAGAGATATGTTTCCTTAGTAGTTTCTCCATAAGTTTGCAAACTATGCTGGTCAAGGAAACTGGTCTATAGTTCAGAGCCGTATCCCTCCTTCCCTTTTTGAAGATAGGTATCACATTTGCTTGTTTCCAGCATCTTGGAATCTCCCCCGACTCCAATGACTCCTTAAATATGATACTTAGTGCCACTGATATTGTGTTTGCGCATTTTTTAAGCACATGAGGGGATATGTCATCAGGACCTGTAGCTTTATGAACATCTAAATCCATCAGCGCTTTGCATACCTCAGTGGCTGTAAGGTTGATGTTCTCTAATACCGGCCCTTGAGCTTCTATCACTGCAATCTGAGGGGGTGGGGTATTTTCTACTGTAAATACTGACTGAAACTCCTTGTTCAATTCTTTGCAGATCTCTTCGTCCGTCTCAGTGATGCTTCCATCCGCTCTCTTTAGCCTTAAAACCTGTTCTTTTACCTTCAGTTTTCCTCTGATAAAGCTGTGGAAAAGCTTGGGATTTTCTTTAGCCTTCCTGGTGATGTCCCTCTCATAATCTTTCTCTGCCTCTCTCCTTTTACTTAGGTAGTCATTTCTTGCTCTTTTGTAGGTTTGCCAGGCATTTATGTTTTTTCTCCTCCTATACCTTTTCCAGCATTTGTCTCTCCACTCCTTAGCTCTTTTACACCCATTATCGAACCATTTCTCTCTGGCATGAATTACACCTAATTTGGTGACAGGTATGCAGCAATCTACTATCTTCCCATATTTCTCACAAAAGATGTCATACATTTCTTGTACAGATTTGTTGTAAAATAAGGGTCTCCAGTCAATAACTGCAAAAAGCTCATTCATTTTGATGTAATCTCCTTTCTGATAGTTCCTCCTCATGTCCTCAGTGCCTCTACTCTCAGGAAGAATGTCTTCAATGATATACTCCATCAACAACACACAGTGGTCACTCTTTCCAATTGGTGGTTCATACTCAATATTTTCAATATCCAACACATTATCTGTGAACACCAGATCAAGTAGTGATGGCTCATCCCCACCCCTGGCTCTTGTTGGTTCCATTACATGTTGGTGTAGGAAATTCCCTTGTACGCAATCTAGGAATCTTGCCCCAAAGGAGTCCTCACCACTGTGTGGGTCAAGATTTATCCAATCTATCTCTTTATGATTAAAGTCTCCCATAATCAAAATCCTACATTTTTTCTCCCGCGCCATGTTAACAACTGAGTTTATGACTTCAATCGTACCTATATGACTTTCCTCATAAATTTCAAGCCTATTTTGGTTCCTTGGTGGGTTGTATACAACAGTTATTATAATGCTCTCTGACCCAGTATTTATGCGAGCAACAAGAAATTCCCTGAACTCACTTTCTATAGCCAAGTTTATCTCTTCAACTTGAATCCTCTCACTTATGAGCAGTGCTATCCCTCCACCAGTCCTCTCAGATCTTTCGACCCTTAGTATTCTGAAGCCCTTAGGAAAAACTGTGACACTGTTTATGTCCTCACTCAACTTAGTCTCTGTAATTGCTACTATATCTGCCTTACTGTTGTGAATCCTATCTTTTAATTCTACTGCCTTACCAGCTAATCCATCAGCATTTGTGTATAACAATCTTAATGAGGCCCCATCCCCTGATCTTCTGTCATTATCTTCTTTATCTCCCCTTTGTCTGGAAGTATTCCGTAACGAAAATTTTTCTTCTCTTCTTCATTTCTTTCATCATTTAACCTTCTTGCCTCTTGCAACAAGTTTTTGATCTTTCCCATCTCTTCCTGTGTTCTGTATCGTCTAATGAACACTTCTTTGCATTCTTGAAGGTCTTTTAGACTTTTTTTTCTCAACAATATTTCCCTACATGTCTCCCCTCTCTCAAAGGTTACTTTTGTTGGTGTGTGTGTGTGTGTGTGTGTGTGTGTGTGTGTGTGTGTGTGTGTGTGTGTGTGTGAGAGAGAGAGAGAGAGAGAGAGAGAGAGAGAGAGAGAGAGAGAGAGAGAGAGTCACATGATCTCGTAAGAGGCTTTACATAACCTGAACTCATCAAAGTTCCTTTTCACTATTCGCTCTTCCCAAGCTAGTCTAATCGGAAGAAGGGGTCCACGTGCACCTAGTGGATTTTTTTGTTGGCACCTGTTTTATTAGATTCTTCGAAGTTTCTGTTTTCAGATTTTAACAGGTAACAGGTTCAAATAATATCCCACGAGGTTCGTTTTTACCCTTTATTACTTATAATTGGTAAGTGGACGCGAACCCTAGATACATTAAAAATTGCATATCTTTTAACTAAGCAACTTGCAGGGACAAATAAATACATTTTCCCATACAATTTTAACCCAAACATTCCATTGAAATATATATTTTTAAGTTTTAAGCACATCCTGACTCAATATCGGAAGAAACTCGCCCCGAAAACTGGAAAATCATACGAATTTTTAAAAATATTTTTGTCTATATACTTTAATATAAAGTGAAAATTCTTTAAAATTTTCTTAAGACATACAAATAAATTCCAAATCCATGTTCTAGCATTTTCTTAAGTCATTTTTGCCCTATGCTACTAACGAGCACCATCATCATCATCATCATCATCAAGAAAGAGATTGTCAAAGTTTATCTCTTGGAGTTCCATCTCTTCCTCATCATCACACTCATTATCTCCATCCTCCTCAACCACAGTCTCTGACTTGTTATTTCTATAAAGCTTTTCCTTTTCTGACTCCTCTCTCTGTGCCAGTATCTCGATGAGAGAAGGAGGGAAAATAGGTCCAAGTGACCAGATGGGCTCTAACACCCCCACGTCCACTGTCTTCTCCCAGCCTAAACCCTGATCATAGGGCTCAGACCTCTCAAATATTGGCTGGTCTGCTCTCTTTTAGCAAGCAACTCTGTAGCTAGATCGCTGTACAAGAGGGATGAGCCAGACCTCGGGAGGAGGCAGGCGTTCAAGGTCTACTTTGGAGTACAAACTCAGGACTTCATCAGCACCCACCATTTTTCGCAGCATTTTGGCATGCATGGCATCAACTGACTTTATTTGAGAATTGCCATACATGAGACAGTTGAATGCCTCCATCTCCTGCTGCAGCTCATCAGGCACCAACCAAGATGTGCCAAGTTTGCTAAAAGCATTTTGATACTTAGGGTTCTTCTGCAGTTTCTTCAGCAGATTCACCTTGCCTTTGCCTTTGAATGCACTTGTGCAGTCTTCCCCAGAAAAAAAAAACATAGTATCCCAGCAGGGTGCTGCAGTAATCTGGGCTATGTAACTCAGCCAGTTCAGATACATTTATCAGCTTATGATGCACCCCAGTGCCATAGGTAATTATAGTGGCACCATTTCCTTCTAATTTACTTTGTCATTCATTGAAGTGAGGTGATAGGCTTTCCCCTCAATGCATAGAATTGCTTTTTTTGCACTTCTTGAGCCTCGTTGCATCTTGATCACTAGTCCAAACCTTGAAAAGTAAGTTGCAAAGCTAATTCTTGTTCATCTCATTGCCAAGGAAGGTCCTAAAGTCGCGTGGCTTGCGGGTATGAGGACCATCGATTATGTATTAATCTGAAAAGCCATGCCTGATCCTCTCCCGGGCTTTAATAGAGTCTGGCTTGTAGCAGTCTGTAGAAAAGACATAGCGATGCTTCGAACTCATCGGATCCTAGAGCTGTAGGCAGATCTCTCCAAATGTTGGTGGCAGGTTGTTCGTCATGTGGGAGAGTGCATTTCCAACCTCCTGTGTTGAGCAGCTCATATACCACTGCATTTTCTGTAATAGACTGGTTGATTGGGGTGTAATAGTCAATTGTAGATGTTCTTGGAGGCACTTTTCCTGTGCTTGAAAGGAAGCCAATAAATCCAGGAACCTGTTGCTTACCCTCACTGCTTAAAAGTCTGCATAGAAGATAGATGTAGTGCTCTAACAGTGTAGCATCGCATATCCTTTAATTTTCAGCAGGTGGGGTAAACCTAGCATTCTGGGGAAATTTGGGATCAAGTCTTCTGAATGCTACTTCTGGCAAAGTCTCTGTAGGGGTAATCTTGAGGTTTCTCATTTTGGATGACCTTTCATAGAAAGGAAGGGTCCTCACATTGGTGCTTTGATGCCCCTCTCTCACCTCTTGAATCATTATCACTCCAGCACTATTCACAATGTTTGAGCCATGGACATTGGTTGTGATTTTGTTAAGGTTATCCCACTCATTATGGAACACAGCATTACCCTCACCAGTGATTATTTGAGGGGTCAGGTAGGTGGTCGTCTCATCGAGAGCCTTGGTTAGTGCTGTCTCAACCTCCAGGCTAAAGTTGCAGGTTTCTGAGGGACCGAGTTGGGTAAGGATAGTTGTGAGCTGTAAAGAGAGTGATTTATATTATAAAAGATTTAAATATACAATATTTTTAGTAGCTAAACAAAATCAGTTTTGCAATGACCATATTACTCAGTACATTATTTTTAGCATTCTCATATAGTTAAGTATAGTTCTAGAATATTAACAGACTAAGAATATATCTACAATATCCACTCTGATGCATATTGGATTTAGGAGTGAGAGTAATGCCGACACCTGTGCAAAGTTAATCAAGAAGAAAAAAAATAATGTAAGCTGATTACCCACCTGTTTGCTTCGATAGAGGTGCTGAAGAGTGGCACAGAAGAGGATGTGTTTTGGGAGTTTCCACTGGCCATTGGCTGCAGCTCGTCATAAATCCTGTGTGATTGAGTAGACCAGCCTCTGAGTCTTTTGACACTTCTCTTCATCAACCTTGGGTATTCCTGTCAGCATCATGCTAAAAATTTTTACAAAATCATCGGGGAGTAGCTCTTCCACCTTCAAAGCATTTAGCTCATGTGCAGTTGGGGGCCAAGACAGTTCCTTTGATTCTTTGAATGCTTTTATAATGAGGGAACGGAGAGTGAGGGCTGCATCTTGGAGCTGGTTTGTTGTACCAAGCTTGTAGGCACATGATATTGCTTCAGCTAATGTAATACTTGAACTGTAGATGAGGCATAGCTCCACACAACCATGGAGCAGTACCTTTGAGAAGGCAATTCCTTGCGAGATGTCATTGTCTCCTTGCAAATGGTTTATCAGTTTCTCATTGTGGTAGTCTGGATTGAAAAAACCTCAAGCTTACGGAGGAATGTCAGTTGGACGACCTCATTACATTCAATCACACGCCTAAGAACATAATTCTTCACACTCTCATAAGCTCTCTGATGTACTGCTATCTTCTAGGCCTGAAAGGTTGGTTGTCAATGCTGTCTGACTTCTCGGATCTCTCCTCCCCATGCATATGATTCTGGTACTCGGTGTTGAATTTGTTTCTGCATGATGGGTGGTTCCTCGCTTCCACTGCGTACATATCATTACCCTGTACTTTGCGATAAAGAGCCTCCTTATTCATTTATTGTGCCCTTGGAGCAATGATTTTTCAGGTTTGTTCTTTGTGCTTCCAACTCTGAAACTTCACAGGATGTTCAGTCTTTCCCTTGACCTTGATCTCTACCTTACATTGCTTAGGAAACAGGAAGGAACACCGAGTCCCATCAGACTGGTCTGACTGAGATTAGTCCTGCTGTAGGGAATCTTTTATCTGTGAAGATAATGACCCATTGGAACCAGAAGCTTTCGATTTTTTTAAGCAACCTAAGTTCATTATAAAATTTTTGTAACAGTTTGATGATAACCAGTTGTCCAAAGGTGATCCCTCCAGCGTTAATGGTATCTGGTCACATATGTTATTCATACGGTAGGGTGAAGTTATTGGTTCACTGAGTCTCAAATCACGAATATCATGAATGTATGAGACCTTATCATCTGGATCCCCCCTGCAACTAAAGTTTGAAAACTTACCATGCTGAGAGAAAGATGGGTCATGCAAAATACATAATGTCGTTGGTAACTTCTTTGTACGGTTTTCGGCAGTGTCACAACATTTTCTTTTACCCATGATTAGTCCCTGCATGATTTAATTATGAACCTTAATAGTTTAATTGCTAGTCTAAACATCTTTGTACTTCACTTCAACTTCCATTAGACCAGTGATTCTTAACCAGGGGTGCGTGGTCGGTTCCTAAGGGGTGCGAGGATGCCTATGAATAATCAAAGCAAAATGCATTTTTATATACGCATTATATTTTTCCTGGAATTTTTTTTTTTGCTTTAGCAGTGTTCTGAGATAGAGATAAACCTAAAGTTCTAAACCTAATTTCCTAAGAAAAACTTGTTTTGTAGATTAAGCATGTGAAGATTGGGAATTTGGTCAATTTCCCCTGCCTGGAAGAGACAGTCACGAAAAATGCTACCCTGCATACAGACTTTGTTGCAAAAATTGTTGAACATATGCAGATGCTGTGTACTTCATTTGAGGGTTACATCTCGTGTGGAGAGCTGCAAACCTGTGACAACTGGATCCTGAACCCTTTCAGACAGAATTTGGAAGATTTTGATGATGGCAGCGGCATCAAGAAAGATCTCATCGACCTGAGACACAATCGTGGATTCCAAATGGAGTTCACCATTGGTCAGCTGGAGCAATTCTGGGCTTCTCAGCTGGAAGCATACCCTGTACTAGCAAAGAAAGCTCTCGAAGTGCTAGTACTTTTTGCGACTACTTACCTGTGTGAGCAAGGATTTTCTTGTCTACTTCACATCAAAACGAAAAGCAGAAATCGGCTAAATTCTGAATATGACATGCAAGTAGCACTCGGTACAAAGGCACCAAGATTTGATGCCATCATAGAAAAAAAAAAGCAGCAACGAAGTTACTGGGTTTGCTGTGCAATGCAGGCAAAATAATGTAATTTCATTTTTATTAATATGTACTCTGGATTTTTTTCAATAAAAAAAAATGTAAGCTATATGAATGAAGATTAAATAAAAATAAAACGTGGTTTTGTTAATACACATCACGTCAACTTTGTATTTTTAGCATTTTTTTGTATTTCAGCTATCAGGGGGGGGGGGTTGCGAGAACTGACTGCTGATTTGAAATGGGTGCATATACTGAGAAAGGTTAAGAACCACTGCATTAGATCATATTTTCACCAGCAAACACCTATCTGAAAGAAATAAAAGTAAAATGTGATTAACTAATGCCATATTGACTACGACTTTTTTTTTCTTTTTTTCTCTGATGTCGAGTCAAGATGTGCTTAAAACTTAAAAATATTTATTTCAATGGATTTTTTGGGTCAAAATTGTATGGAAAAATTTGTTCATTTGTCCCTGCAAGTTGCTTAGTTCAAAAGTTATGCAACTTTCTAATGTCTCTGGGGTTTGCGTCCACGTACCAATTATTATTATTTTTTATTTTTTTTTATGATTGTGACACCAGGACGGGCCCAAAAAAAAAATATATATATAAAATAAAACAGCCCTCATCGGGCCTGGGCACGAAAAATACATAAAAAGAAACAGAGAAAGAAAGTGTAATGACATGTCAGATGTGAAAGGATAATAAAAGATGTTGTAATAAATGGTAAACACGAACTCCGTGGGACATTATTTCAACCTGTTACCTGTGAAAATCTTAAAATAGGACACTTCAAAGAATTTAATAAATTAGGTGCCAACAAAAAATCCACCAGGTGCACATGGACCCCTTCTTCCTCCCCAACTACTCACTTGTCATTTCTTTTCCAGAAAATAACTAGCCTGAAGTCTCTCTCTCTCTCTCTCTCTCTCTCTCTCTCTCTCTCTCTCTCTCTCTCTCTCTCTCTCTCTCTCTCTCTCTCTCTCTCTCTCTCTCTCTCTCTCTCTCTCTCTCTCTCTCTCTCTCTCTCTCTCTCTCTATAGATCTCATAAATTGTTGGGTCTTAGAGAAGCTTCGATGGGCTCCTAAATATTGTATCTTATACTGCGGTATTCAAGACATCTTTGATGGATCTCAGCCTGTGGATATCTTTGATAGACTGGGTTCTGTCATAACCCATCTCAAGGAGGTGAACGAGGAGATGAGCATACACATATGTGAAGTAGCACCTGTCCCTAGAGTCGAAGAGTTCGATGAAAAGATCAACTATTTCAATAATCAACTAGCAACTTGGAGTGAGACCAATGGGGTTTCAGTTGTCAAGACTAATCTGCAGTTCAGGCTTGGTACCGGCGACGTTGATCGGATGTGTTATGATGGAAATGATGAGGGGGATGCTCTCAACAGATTTGGCGTCATCAGGTTAGTGAATATAATCGCTAAGCAATGCCCATTCTTCAAACTAAGCAACAACTGGGAAAAAATCATATGCCAAACCATACCTGCTACATACGATTCTGTATTGCAGCGGCAACAACGACCGGTCAAGGCCAATAACGACAGTCAAAATAACACATACAGGAACAGAAACTACGACCGGCATCGCCAGCTCCCCTCAATAAGAAATAATATGATACGACCGCATAACAATGACTTTAGAAACGCCAATCAAGAAAGTAGCAACGACCACCATTCTAGAAGGGATCCTCAACAGGTTTCGGATGGAAGTCATACCCGGGATTTTCGCCATCAGAATCGTCAAATCCCACCTGGTATTCGAGGATGGAGACGAGACTGGAGGATGAATCGCAGTCTTTACAATCTCGACCAACCACGGTGCTACCCCCAGCGTCCCCGGGCAAGGGAGGAATTGCAGCACCTCTACAGTCGTCGACAGCCCTGTTCAAACTGTGGGGAAATAAACCATGACCTTTCCCACTGTAGGTTTAACTATAGACTTAAATGTGGTCATTGTCGTGAATATGGCCATAAAACAAGATTATGTCCCTTAAATATATAGCAATCACATTGTAATTAAGGCTTATTGAAACATCTCATAAATATACAACACATCAATGCGCAATAACTTTTGGGTAATTTTGACAATATTGAACTAATGATCAGAGAAAATAACATAGATATAATGTGTGTCTGTGAAACTTGGCTCCTACCTAATATGCAGTCTGGTTTTGTTGCTATACCTGAGTATTCTTTTTATCGATTTGATGGGGGTAGGGGTGGGGGTGTGGGGGTGTATGTAAGAGATCATCTAACGGTCACCCTATTAAAGACCCCTGAGGTCGAACGACCTCCTCATCTCGAGGACATTTGGTTGACTGTTCAGAGTGGGAAATTCCTTTCCTTCATCCTGGGATGTGTATATAGGCACCCTCATGCACTCAGCGACACCTTTGATTACATCTCTGAGGTATTTCGGTCTGTCTGAGGAGCAAACCTCTCATTATTGTAGGCGACTTCAATGACAATCTTTTTCTTCCTAATAATAGAATAGAGAAATCAATTCAATCCCTCCACTTAAATCAGCTTGTGAATAAAGCGACCCGTATCACCGCCAATTTCTCCAGCCTAATTGATCTTTTAAATACCAATACACCTAGTTTTAAAGTTCACCACGATGTCTTACCTTGTCCCGTGGAGACCACTAGCTTCTAATAGCTACAGTTAATGTCAGGAAAGAAAAGAGACCGCCAATCGTTAAAACTTTCCGCTCTCTTGAGAATTATTCTCAAAATTGTTTTTGTGACGTTCTTCTTAATGAATACAACATTTTAAATTCAATATTATCTACAGATTGTGTAAATTATCAAGTTTCTACTTTTACTGATGTTTTTACGAGATGTTTAAAGAATGTGCCCCTCTTACAACCAAAGTCATGACACGCCCTCCTGCACCGTGGATTGACTTTCAGTTAAAAGAGCCAGTGAAAAGGAGAGATGACCTAAGGCAATTTAAATCTGATAGACAAAACTCCGAGATGGAAAGAGCCTATAGAAGAGAAAGAAACCTTACTAAAACAATATTGTCCGAAAAGAAGAAAAATAATTTCAGGGAAGAATTTTCCAAGTATAGGGGAAATATCAAACTAGCTTGGAATGTTTATAAAAAGAATAATTCCTGCAAATAGGGATATCTCAGAAAATTCTGACCTTCTCAATGATAATGTGGAAAAGCGAGTGAATGATTTTAATAAGTATTTTGCTAAAATAGGTAAGTCCACACATGAAAAGTCCCAAGATAATAATGACTTGATTATTAATCAACCACTTAATTGCCAGCCTCCAGCTGAAAGGAATATTATCAATAATTTTAGACCGCACCCAATCGATTTAGTCACACTTATTCTTATCATAAAGAACCTCAAACCAACAAACTCTTGTGGTTCCGATGGGATACAACTTCGCTTCCTAATTGACTCATTGCCAGCTACAGAGTTTTTCATTTTAGTCATTGTTAATACATCCATTGTTACAGGCATTTATCCTAACCTCTGGAAGCATCCCTATATCATCCCCGTTTTTAAGGGTGGAGATACTAATAATGTTGAAAATTATAGGCCAATCTCTCTTCTCATTATCCTGTCTAAAATACTAGAGAAGGTAGTTGCCACCCAGTTGATAAATTTCCTTGAATCAAATTGCCTATTATGTGAGGAACAACACGGTTTTCGGTCTAAGCTTTCAACCGAGACGGTCCTACTTAAAATTACTGATAAAACTTATAGTAATATTGAAAATAAGAAAATAGCACTTTTATTATTGTTAGATTTGTCTAAAGCATTTGACAGTGTACACCATCAAATTCTAACGAGAAAACTTTCCAAAGTTCATGTTGACTCATTTTGGTTCGAAAATTATCTAAAAGATCGAATTCAATCAGTTCGAATGGGTTCGAATCTCTCTTCTTTATTAGATATCAGTTTTGGCGTTCCTTAGGGTTCAATTTTGGGTCCTCTGCTTTTCCTAATATATGTTAATGATTTACCTCAATTTATAAGAGATTGCTTACTTGTTATGTATGCTGGTGACACCCAGATTATGCTTACTGGTGACATTGATAGAATTCCTGAAATCTTAAAAAGGGCTGAAGATATATTAAACTGTGCCAAAAGCTATTTTAACAGTAATGGTCTCTTACTGAACGAAAGTAACTAAATTCGTTATTTTTGGATCAAATCAATACCTGTCCCGCATTCCTGAGAACATCAGTATAAATTTCAACAATGTTTCACTCTTCCCATCTCATAAGCTTAAAAATCTAGGAGTTGTTATGGACAGTACCATGACGTTTAATTTTCATATCGATGAACTACATAAAAAAGTGAACGGAACCCTTATTTACTTGAACAGAGTCTATGAAAGATTCGAGCCTAATTGTAAGTTAATTGTAGTACAATCACTGTTTTTAAGCTTTCTCAACTACTGTCTGAGTGTTTGGGGTTCACGACTAAGACCCAGATGTTACGAGTGAAAAGGCTCCAGAATTTTGCTGCAAGAGTTGCCTTTGGGGGGGGGGGCATAAATATGATCACGTGAACCCCCTCTTTGAGAGATTGGGTTGGCTGAGGATGGACATGAAGTTCATATATAATATCTGTCTTTTATTTTTTAAAATAAATAATGGAATACTACCGGAATGGTTCTTCTCATTGCCAACAGTTAATGAAGTGCGTATCAATAACAACACTAGGTATCAGAATTCTTTTTTTCATGCCCAGAACTTCCACTGATATTGGGGCAAGAGCCTTAAATGTAATGGGCCCGAGACTTTGGAACTCTTTACCCGCAAACTTAAGAAGCTGCCATACATTACCCTCTTTTAAATCTCATCTTTTAAATCATCTGCTTAATAAGTGATTTTAGTCTCATAATTATCCTCGCATAGGGTAGACGAAGTGTACATGTGGTTGTTTTAATGTGTAAATATTTTGATTATGTGCTTTGCAAATTTTGTGGGGCCTATCTGGGTACCAGAGAGGAATTTCTATTCAATGTTACATTTTGACATTTTACATTTGTAAATAGAGTAATTATCATGTGATAGCCATTTTTGATGGAATAAAGTTTTTTGACTCTCTCTCTCTCTCTCTCTCTCTCTCTCTCTCTCTCTCTCTCTCTCTCTCTCTCTCTCTCTCTCTCTCTCTCTCTCTCTCTCTCTCTTTGACCACTATTGTCTTCATTGCCCCACAGTGAGAGGATGCTTTACCACAAGGTCAGAACTTAATACAGATCTGCTCGTCTTTGCTTCATGATGATAACCTTGATGTTATTCTTACTCGTTATCCTCACTTTGGTGGCCATTAATTATATTGTATTGTATTTTTTTATTGTATATTATATTGTATATTTTCTTTGCAGGTTGCTGTATAATGCCGTTTTGTTTTGTTTGTAATGTGTTTGTGTGTTCTGTGTTTCTCTGAGCTTTTCTTTTGTATATAATGTACTTTGTGCTGCCATGCTGTGGGGTTTTGTGTTAGTATGTAGCAATGTTTTATCAATGTGTACACCTCCCTGTAAACTATGTTCTATTCTTGGTTGTGTATCCATTTGAAGCAATATGTTGCCATTGATTTTTTATGTGATCATGTAATGTCTGACGCCTTGGTGCAATAAAGAATTGATATAATATAATCTCTCTCTCTCTCTCTCTCTCTCTCTCTCTCTCATCTCTCTCTCTCTCTCCTCTCTCTCTCTCTCCTCTCTCTCTCTCTCTCTCCTCTCTCTCTCTCTCTCTCTCTCTCTCTCTCTCTCTCTAAAAGATACCAAGCTCTACATTTGAGGATCTTTCCATAAACAGTTGATAACACCCATGCATACTGATTGTGTATAAGGTTTGAATCTTGGCCAGGTGCAAAATTTTGCTTCATGTTTTGGAGTTAAATTAAAATTCGGACAGTCATAAGTGAAGTTGGGACGATAGAGTAGACTGCATGAGGACTTTCAGTAGAATGTATTAATTTCTAGCTTCAGCAGTAAGCTGAGAAGTTTGTCTCTTCTCTAAGACCTTTGATGGTGCAGTTAGTAGCATCTCGATGGAAAGTTTATATATCCTTGGTTCGAATCCAGGCCAGGAGAAAAATAATACTTCAAGCTTGCACATATAATAATTTGTTAATCTGATCACACACACACGATAAAAAAAGACCTGTCAACATTGCTGAGTTTAGTTGCCAAGTAGGACAGATGTCTTACTTTTTTCTTTTTGCTCTTTTGTATATTTAAAGGTTTAGCTTAAATTGAATTAGATTTAAATTCTGATCCTGTGAAAATATATCTTGGTTAGAAATTGACTAATATTTTTCTTCTGAAATGATCGGTTTAGCAGAAAAGAAGTAAATATAGCAGAAACATGTGTTCAAAGTACTCGGCTGCAAATTCGGGTTTTCCTTCATGTGGGTTTTGTTTTTGTATTTTTTCTCTAAATACAAAAGCCAAATTTTAAGTTAGGATGTGTGTTACCAGAGAAGAGACGAACTAAGTAACTAAATTAGTACTCAAAAGAAGATATAGCAATTCTGTGTGAAGTTAAATATAAACTTTTTTCTCTCTTTCTTTTTTTTCTATATTCAGTGAAAGGTAATAATGTCAAAATGAAACCATCTCTGTCTCTAACCACCCCTAGGTCCTGAAACAAAAAGTAAGGGACTTTGAGACCCTTGTAATGAACCTGGATTATATAATTTAGAATATGGATTGGGAATGAAAGAGAATGAAACATAGAGAGATAAGAAGAAATCTAGAGGATTCTAACAAGGCATTGGGGAAAGAGAAATGAGAATTATAAAAACAAATAAAAAACTGTTAGGGAAAAGAGCAAACTAGAAACCAGAATTTCTAAACAAGAAGATAACAACAAACTGGTATATGACAAACTGAAAGGTTTAAATGTTAGCTCACTGCTCTCTTCTGAAAGAGACGATATTGCAGCTTGGAATGTTCAAAGAATGGAAAATGTCAAATAGTTATTAAAAGAGTTTCAGGACTGAATGAGGAACATGAGGCCATGGAAACTGCCTTTTTCAGATGCAGTAAAGCAAAATGTGACAGTAAAAGAGGCAGTGAGGAGTGTGGCACTGGTAAATGCAAAAATGGTTAACTATAAAGAAACAGTAAGAGAAAAAAAATGTTGTGATGGAAAGGCCTAATTCACTGCTTAAACAAGCACTTGCTAAAGTGAAGACAGTGATAATCTCAGGCATAAGTAAACTGCAGGAGTCAATAAAGCATAGGAGACAAAAATAAAGCTTTGGTTTAAGACTTGATAAGTAAGCTTGGAGCAGTATTTGGTTCAGGGAATATTGAAAACATTCACCAAATTGGTAAATATTCTAGGGAGGGAAAGGGAAGAAGAAAAGAAAATTTTGTTTCAGGGTTCTTTCAGACAAATGGGAGATAAAGACGATAATGATAGAAGATCAGGGGATGGGGTTTCATTAAGACACATAATTACTGTGCCAAGGCTCTGTCAACTACACCACTGAAGGTCTAAAAGAGAAACAAATATTACAGATTAACTGCTATTCTGGGAATGAATGCACTATATCTGAATGCATTGTTGTTATATTACACTTTCCCTTATCCTCACTTGTGGTTTTGTTTTTTGCATTTAATTCAATTTTCAGTTCTAAAGGTGTTAATAATTATCAAATAAACAAATAAACATATGTGAAAACATGAATTATATTTTATCCTTGACCGGGACTCGAACCTAAGACATATAATTACTGTGCCAAGGCGATTTGACACAGTAATTATGTGTCTTAGATTCGAGTCCTGGTCAGGGGTAAAATATGATCCATATTATCATATATGTTAATATGTTAATGTGGTAATTTGATTATCATTAATGCCTATGTAGCTGAGATATGAATTAAATACGAAAAATGAAACCAATAGTTAGGTTTGGAGAAGCTGTAATATGAAGAAAAGGGCATTCAGATAGAATGCGTTTATTTCTAGTATAACAGGTAAGCTGTAAGGTTTGTTTCTCTTTTAGACCTTCAGTGGTATAGTTGATAGCGCTTTGGCACAGTAATTATGTGTCTTAGATTCGAGTCCTGGTTTTGGGTTAAATATGATTCATATATATATATATATATATATATATATATATATATATATATATATATATATATATATATATATATATATATATATATATATATATATATATATATACACACAAATGAATTTTTCTGCATTACATATTAGATACATTCAGTGAGGAGTTCATAACATAATTGAGAGCGCTAAGATACTATATTGTTTCCATTTTTCTTCGTAGCCAATATATAATATAGCTAGGAGCGAAGATGCTGCTCAGAAAGCTGATGTTGCAAATAGCTCATTTTGGCCTGTTATAAGAAGTACATAGCCACTACTGAAGGGCTGCAATATATGAGTAATATCCAAAAGTAGGTCTTAACCCCCTTCCCGCTTTTACATATCAGAGATGATCTAATTAAGAAAGCGACCAAATGTCTGGGGAGAGAGAACGTAAAATTGAATTTGTCAGCTGAATAACATCGGAAATTCACGATTCACTTATTTACAAAGACTCACCTCAGTTTTGCTCTTGTCTAATTCTTCTCTACTCTAAACAGAGTAAAATCTTGAAGGACTTATAATCCTAGACCGACGCTATATATCTACTTTGTAATTGGCGTTGAACCCATGCAGCAAAGCAAACTGTATGATGCTAAGGTACACTTGCCTTTCCTCACTGAATGAAATGCATTACCAACTGGACCACTAGGTTTCCAAAAAAAAGGAGGAAACCTCTCGGCTAACAGCTGGAGCATGGAAAGGACGCACTCTGACGATTGACTTTGTTCATTTTACTTTCACTTGATAACCTAGGTTGGGATTTATTTTCGCATACAGTTCTACTCCTTCTTCTGTAGTCATTAATATTCAATAAAAGAATATATGTATACCATGAAGCATAGAACTATATCTAGCCTGGATTCTAGCATCAGAAACACTGGCAAGGTAAAACTGTGCCTATGGCGATACCATCTGCATCACGAAAGGACTAAAATACGCAAGGGACCTCTCTGCTCACTGTCAAAGCAGGCTCCAAATATGTTGTTCATGAGTCGCTTTTCAAATATCTCCAGATTTAAATATAAGCAAAGAAACGCAGTACAATAAAAAACACACATGTATTTCTTTATCAAAAACTCTTGTGGGCTCATGTAAAATTTTGAAAGAGAGAGAGAGAGAGAGAGAGAGAGAGAGAGAGAGAGAGAGAGAGAGAGAGAGAGAGAGAGAGAGAGAGAGAGAGAGAGAGAGAGAGAGAGAGAGAGAGAGAGAGAGAGAGAGAGAGAGAGAGAGAGAGAGAGAGAGAGAGAGAGAGATTATTTATTTATTTTATTAATTTATTGCGCCAAGGCGTCAGACATTACATGAGTTCATACAAATAATGCTTCAAATGGATACAAAACCAAGAATTGAACATAGTTTACAGGGAGGTGTACACATTGATAAAACATTGCTGCATACTAACACACAACTCACAGTATGGCAGCACAGAGTACATTATATGCAAAAGTAAAGCTCAGAGAAACGCAGAATGCACAAACAGAATTATACAGCAACATACAGAAAATATATGTATAATTCAATATAATTAATGGCCACCAAAGTGAGGATAACGAGCAAGAATAACATCAAGGTTGTCATCATTAAGTAAAAATGAGCAGATCTGTATTAAGTTCTGACCTCGTGGTAAAACATCTCTCACTGTGGGGCACTGAAGACAATAGTGGTCAAGAGTGTTAGCATTAGGACGGTCGCATAATTTACAGGAGGTGTACTGTGGCATATCTAGAGTCTGGGAGACCTGCCATAAAGGCCGATACCCCATTCTGAGCCGAGCACTAACTACATTGTTTTTCCGCACCATTAACCCGCGTCTGCGATACTTGTAGCGACTGTGAAGAAAGTGATCATGGTGCTGTATGGACACACTGTTGGCCCTCTCCGTGTCCCTGCGCTGGACCGTCATGGCAAACCCAGCTGAGTAGATGATGTTACGTAGGCATCGGAGGGAGGGCTCAGCGTCCACAGCATGCCCATCCAGCATACAGGCCGCCTTGGCAAGACGATCCGCTGTGTCGTTGCCAGTCAGCCCAATGTGAGATGGCGTCCATACAAACGACACAACAAGAGAAGCATCCTGAGCGGCCGCAAGGCGACATAGTATATCTCCCACAGCACGGCCACAGATGGGTCTTGGCGAGGATAGGGCTTGTAGGGCCGATTGGGAGTCACAAATTATTACCCCATTCACTCGTCGTCGAACAAGGAGAGTCACGGCATCCAAGATGGCATTCAGTTCACAGTAGGTGGAGCTCGATGAGGTGGGTAGTCTACGGCCAATCCATGAATCAGCTGGCACAGGGGGCTCCATGGTGGGGGAAAACACAGCACATGCCGCCCTCCCATCTGCTTGCACAAAACCATCAACATAGACAAGGTGTGCTGCAGGGACAGACGTGGACACATCAGCGATAGTCTCCAGAGCTAACTGTCTCTGCAAGGGGGGATAGACATCCTTCGAGGTCGGTGTATATGTGACAGCGGGGAGGGGGACACGCCAGGGTGGTAAATCTGGGACAGCCGCCTGCACTGGCAGGTCGATGTCAAGGCCACGGAGAATGTCACTCACCACCCTGATAAGGTTATGACCTCCTGCTCGAAGTGGGAGCCTGGGTGCGTCTGGATCCAGGGACGTCCTCATGACAGCAGAGAAGTACGGAGCAGAGAGAGAGAGAGAGAGAGAGAGAGAGGAGAGAGAGAGAGAGAGAGAGAGAGAGAGAGAGAGAGAGAGAGAGAGAGAGAGAGAGAGAGAGAGAGAGAGAGAGAGAGAGAGAGAGAGAGAGAGAGAGTCAAAGTCAAAGTCAAAAACTTTATTCCATCAAAAATGGCTATTACATGATAATTAATCTAATTACAAATTACAAATGTAAAATGTCAAAATGAAACAAATGAAATTTGCAAAGCACATAATCAAAATATTTACACATTAAAATAAACATATGTACACTTCGTCTACCCAATGGGAGGATAATAATGAGACTAAAATCACTTATTAAGTAGGTGATTTAAAAGATGAGATTTAAATGAGGGTAATGTTTGGCAGCTTCTTAAGTTTGCGGGTAAAGAGTTCCAAAGTCTCGGGCCCATTACATTTAAGGCTCTTGCCCCAATATCAGTGGAAGTTCTGGGCACGTAAAAAGAATTCTGATATCTGGTGTTGACGTTATTGATACGCACTTGATTAACTGTTGGCAATGAGAAGAGCCATTCCGGTAATATTCCATTATTTATTTTAAAAACTAAAAGACAGATATTATATATGAACTTCATGTCCATCCTTAGCCAACCCAATCTCTCAAAGAGGGGAGTCACGTGATCATATTTATGCACCCCCCCCCTATGGCAACTCTTGCAGCAAAATTCTGGAGCCTTTTCACTCGTAACATCTGGGTCTTAGTCGTGGAACCCCAAACACCCAGACAGTAGTTGAGAATACTTAAAATCAATGTTTGTACTACAATTACCCTACAATCAGGCTCGAATCTTTCATAGACTCTGTTCAAGTAAATAAGGGTCCCGTTCACTTTTTTATGTAGTTCATCGATATGAAAATTAAATGTCATGGTACTGTCCATAATAACTCCTAGATTTTTAACCTTATGAGATGGGAAGAGTGAAACATTGTTGAAATTTATACTGATGTTCTCAGGAATGCGGGACAGGTATTGATTTGATCCAAAAATAACAAATTTAGTTTTATTTTCGTTCAGTAAAAGACCATTACTGTTAAAATAACTTTTGGCACAGTTTAATATATCTTCAGCCCTTTTTAAGATTTCAGGAATTCTATCAATGTCACCAGTAAGCATAATCTGGGTGTCATCAGCATACATAACAAGTAGGCAATCTCTTATAAATTGAGGTAAATCATTAACATATATTAGGAAAAGCAGAGGACCCAAAATTGAACCCTGAGGAACGCCAAAACTGATATCTAAAGAAGAAGAGAGAGTCGAGCCCATTCGAACTGATTGAATTCGATCTTTCAGATAATTTTCGAACCAAAACGAGTCAACATAAACTTTGGAAAGTTTGGTCATTAGAATTTGATGGTGTACACTGTCAAATGCTTTAGACAAATCTAACAATAATAAAAGTGATATTTTCTTATTTTCAATATTACTATAAATTTTATCAGTAATTTTAAGTAGGGCCGTCTCGGTCGAAAGTTTAGGCCGAAAACCGTGTTGTTCCTCACATAATAGACAATTTGATTCAAGGAAATTTATTAACTGGGTGGCAACTACCTTCTCAAGTATTTTAGACAGGATGCTGAGAAGAGAGATTGGCCTATAATTTTCAACATTATTAGTATCTCCACTCTTAAAAACGGGGATGATATAGGGATGCTTCCAGAGGTTAGGAAAAATGCCTGTAACAATGGATGTATTAACAATGACTAAAATGAAAAATACTGTAACTGGCAATGAGTCAATTAGGAAGCGAAGTTGTATCCCATCGGAACCACAAGAGTTTGTTTGTTTGAGGTTCTTTATGACAAGAATAAGTGTGACTAAATCGATTGCGTGCGGTCTAAAATTATTGATAATATTTCTTTCAGCTGGAGGCTGGCAATTATGTGGTTGATTAATAATCAAGTCATTATTATCTTGGGACTTTTCATATGTGGACTTACCTATTTTAGCAAAATACTTATTAAAATAATTCACTCCCTTTTCCACATTATCACTGAGAAGGTCAGAATTTTCTAAGATTTCCTTATTTGCAGGAATTATTCTTTTTATAACATTCCAAGTTCCTTTGATATTTCCCCTATACTTGGAAAATTCTTCCCTGAAATGATTTTTCTTCTTTTCGGACAACATTGTTTTAGTAAGGTTTCTTTTTCTTCTATGCGCTCTTTCCATCTCGGAGTTTTGTCTATCAGATTTGAATTGCCTTAGGAGGTCATCTCTCCTTTTCATTTGCTCTTTTAACTGAGTGTCAATCCACGGGGCAGGAGGGCGTGTCATGACTTTGGTTGTAAGAGGGGCACATTCATTTAAACATCTCGTAAAAACATCAGTAAAAGTAGAAACTTGATAATTTACACAATCTGTAGTTAGTATTGAATTTAAAATGGTGTATTCATTAAGAAGAGTGTCACAGAAACAATTTTGAGAATAATTCTCAAGAGAGCGGAAAGTTTTAACAATTGGCGGTCTCTTTTCCTTCCTGACATTAACTGTAGCTATTAGAAGCTCGTGGTCTCCTACAGGACAAGGTAAGACATCGTGGTGTACTATAAAACTAGGTGTATTGGTAATTATAAGATCAATTAGGCTGGAGGAATTAGCGGTGATACGGGTTGCTTTATTCAC
>JAXCGZ010016262.1:0-24971 GCA_037179515.1 Halocaridina rubra
GGGAGCCATTACAAAAGGCATATCCCACCCAACTATACTACTACTACTACTACGTGACTGTCAGTAGGGGGGAGGGAAATCAGTGACGGAATTGGGAGCACTCTCTTAGCCCAATTCAGGGTGTCATAACTGTAGTGGGAGAATTAGGATGGGAAGGTTGATGGGGAAAAACATTAAAAAATGAAATAAAAAGAGGGGAAGACCCTCGTACAAAGGCTGTGGAAATACTGAGTATTACTATTGCGCTGTGATTTTACCCTGTTCAATAAGAAGCAATGCAACTGGGGAGACGATGAATCAACCTTTTTATTAAAATATTCTTGAGTAAATAACGCATAAGGTTGAATAAGATAATAATTTCATGAAAAGAGACAAAGTCCTACTCTCGGCATTGCTTGTGTTGTTCTTCGTCGCGTTTTAATTTATCTCTGATTTGGTATTTAGGTTATCATTATGCGATCGAAAAGCCTTAAAATCATCGAAATAATATATGTATTGTGCTTCGACAGGTATAACAATTTGCTCCCACACATATATTGAAATCTCCAAGTGCTGTCTCGCACATCATCTTTTCGCCAGACAAACTTACAAATCATTTTCCATGCCTTCTTAAGCGTAACAATTATTTCCAGTTTGAAAGGGGACACAGACGTGTTGGAGCTGGTGGAAGACTAAAGCTGGATGCTCTTCCTAGCGCCCCGCGGTGGGATCGATGAACTGCATAATCCATTTCGTTTCAGGATATCATAGAATTAACGAATATTAAAATATAAGTACTTGAAGAGCCAAGAAACCAAGTCACTCAAATCACTTACCAGAATTCTATAATAAATGTGACATTATTTACGTGAATTCAGAGAATATATATCTTAAGACAGTCTCTTTTTATTCTGCAATTTATCCCCTTATATGCGTTTGTTAATATAAATATGGCATTTAAGAATATTTGCGTATATTAACTATTTATGATTATCTATTTATGATTAGAAGAGGGAATATGGCTCTTGTACATGCATAGTTAGATAATCTATCTATCTATCTACCTTGGCTGTTTCCCCCTTTAATTGGGGGGTAGCCGACATGTTTTCTTTCTTTTAATGTCGGCTACCCCCCAATTAAAGGGGGTAACAGCCAAGGTTGATAGATAGATAGATTATCTAACTATGCATGCAAAAGGGCCATATTCCCTCTTCTAATTGGGAGAAGATAATGTCAAAGCAAAATACCTTGACTCTAAAAGGGAAGAAAATAAAGATAAGGGAATTCCCAGTCCCCTAGCTCCATCCTGATTAGGTGATTTTTAAGACACGCAGGGGAACACGGAGGAAGTATTCTTACCCCCCCCCCTCAGTGAGTATGCATAATTATTTATGTACTCATAAGGAAAACATTGTATATTTTGGGCTGGTGGTGTGTGACGTAGAGTGGTGGTCCTGAGTTAGTAATTGGTAAGTAAACTTGTACCGCATGTTATTGTAATTGTACTAAGTGTCGATAGTTCCTGTTTTACGTAACGGACTCCCTTTTCTACCAAGGGCTAGGACAGTTGCCTTCTTGCGAAGGACTTGTTTTGGCAGATGTAATCGTTACCCTGAGTGCATGCCCTTGCTAACCTCAGACCATGACGGGCCGAGAACCCTCAACCTGACGCCTCAGAGTCGCGGCCGCTACTGCTTGAGCCACGGTGACTACTTGTAATTGTACTAAGTGTATGTATGTTATATTCAGTAAATGAGAGGGAAAGTTCCTTGAAATATTATTTGGTATCATTGTTATAATTCATGCTTTCCATTATGAAAACCGTAAATGATGGAGTTTTGTAAGAATATCTTATGCAGGAGAATTCTGAAGGATATTTCAGTTGTTCCTGAGATCTTGAAATGCCACCAGTGTGTGATAAAGGGAAAACAGGTCTCATCCCTTAAAGTTGGACACCAAAGTAGCATTAGTATAGTAAGTACTGGATATTTATGGAATAATAATAATAATAATTATTATTATTTGCAGTTTTATATTATTTACCTATAATATGAGTTTAGGATTTACAGACAAAAAAATAAGTGCGCAGAATTAATTTTTTGCAATTATTTTTGAATAAATTTCTCTCTATGACTTGAATTATTTTTCATTTGATATAATCAACTACTTGTAACTATCATGTGAAAAACTTATCTAAGATTGCAATCACTATAAGAAATTTAAAATCAATTATGAATTAATCTTTTGTTATTATCAACTGTGTCATGAGAACTGAACACTCCTATTCATTCTCATACCATAATTTCATGTCATTCAGATATCAGTTAGGTAATTAGACAGTTGACGGGCAGTTTAACGTTGAACACGTGTTTGTAGGGCAGTTGACTGTCTGGAAATTGTGCGTCAGTCACCTGTTAATCAGCCAGATACTTACTAATTTGATGGAATGCTGTGTATGTTTGTTTCCTAAAGGAAAGATACTTAAAATTTTTCATGTAAAAATAAAACTCGTGTGCCCTTTTCTAAATGTAGTAACTTCGTTATTTGATGTAAAAATAATATTTTGCATATTTTTCTGCTTATAAAAACATTGGTGGCATTTTACCTAAGACTTATATAACATCATTTTGATGTTATATCAAAGGGATGTTTTTTTAGTTTTTTCTGTTTATATCTGTGTCATTTCCTTAAAGCTTCAACTTGGAGCAGGCACCATGCATTAGTGTATTCACAAAAAGATATGTTTTTAGTGATTTGAAGAAGACATTCCTAAACAAAATATATAAGTTAGGGAGAAATTATCTCTTTGCGCTTCATTTCCAAATAATTTGTAAAATTGTTAACACTGACAGAATCGAAGCCTTCACGCTGATTGCTGCAATTGGATTTTGGGCTGAATAATTTTTTCTGAAATGTAACCTTCATCATTCTATTTCAGGATGTTGTGACCCATGGTGACCTCTCTAAGTAAAAATAATTAGAAACGTGAAAAAGCTATAGGAGGGAAAAAAGAAACTTCCTCTTAGTATGATTGGTAGATAAAACCTAGAAAAGTTTAAAATGTTAATCCCAACAGAATAGAAGAATTTATCCTGAAAGCTGCAGCTGGACTTGAGAGATTCCTCTTTTCACTAGAGATGTGACCTTTATCGTCCTTTAAAACTGACATACGAGCGAAGGGAGAGAAAAAATTACTTTTTTCTTATAGTATTATTCATAATATGATTTGAGCTTTTTTTGAATAGCTTTAATAAATTCATAATTATCAGATAAATATCTGAAGACAGTAACGGTTCTCAGTTGTTAATATATACACAAAGGATGTAGGTTTCTTATTTCCCCTTTATGTTTGTTAGATTTCATCCCTTAGAATTTGACTTGGTGTTGGTACCATGTTCCAGTATTTACAAAAGGAGGAATATGGTCATATCTTGATAATGTTGGAAGAAAGAGTTCCTCAATAAATTATATCAGATAGAAATACTGTTTAGGTTTTTTGTTTTAAAGGACTTTGTAAAAATATAAATATTGTCAAAATTGAAGCATTCAACCTACCTGCTACTGCAGGAATTTTAGAATCGTAATATCAAAGACAGGACCTTTATCATTTTTTCTGAAGGTGCTGTAACCGACTCAGAATAAACTTAGTAGAAGGTGAAACTGACATAAAAGTTAACGAAAAAAATAAAGATATCTAAGTGGAAATTTAGGAAGTTGCTCTGCTGAGTTTTGTTTTCCCCCCTATACCTTGCTCAAAACACCCTTAGTCTTAGGTGATTTGTACTTTTGCACCAATGAATATTTGAATCAAAATATACTAAATTACATGCAGTTCTATAGCGGAGGATTTTTGCATGACTATATAGAAGTATTGTAGTTTTAGGCAAAAGACCCCAGGTTACTACCTAACATCTACTCTTTGATAAGCTCTAAGCTTCCAGATATTAGAGCTTTACATAAATACTGTATGCCCTCTCTTTGTGAGGGAATGGAGTATATATATAATGCTTCAAAAGCAAAAAATCTGAAACTTTGAAATGTTTAGAGAGTAAGGTATCCTGGCACCCCAGCTAAATATGTAGTCTCTATGCACTTCATAGCTGTTGATTTTTAAATGCCCAGTTTTGCAAAATACATTGTCGATATTTTTTTCTATGAGAAATTACCTGAGAATATATTTAGGGCTCTAACTTGTAAAAGACAGGAGCTAAGAAGTGTGGAGAGACTACATATATTTATCTGGCAACCTAGATAAATGTGTAGTCTCTACACCATTCATAGTTTCTGTCTTTTGCATGTTGGATAGCCTTACACAAATACTGTAATCCCTCTCAGAGAAAGGGAATAATAGAGTATATATGTAAGGTTTTTAATATGTGAAAGACTGGAGCTATGAAGGATATAGAGACTACATATTTATCTGGGGAAGAATTGTATTTGAACTGGACACTCATTTTGCTAAAAATAAAAAATGAATTAACTTCCAAGTTTTATTTATCATCTTTATTACAAGTTTATTTTAGTCCTATGGCCATGTCTCCTAGGTAGGCATGAGATGGGGAGCAGCAAGGAGTGACTGCTGCTGTATCCTTTCCCTCTAGGAGGTTGAACCTGGCACATTGTAAGGAGAGAGCACATGGTCCTTTCTTTCACCCAAAATTGGTTACTGAGTAGAGTACTAGGTACTGAAATATCACTCAAATCTTTAGCGCCTAGTATATGAAGGCATTAAATCAGTCATAAATCAAATATAAGTGACAATGTGAAAGTTGATTGCATGTGGAGCTAGACGAGTTCTTTAGAGTGATGATTCAAACTGAAGTAAGTGAGTAAAGTTTTTTTTACTAATATTATGAATATTTTCACAGCTCTTAAAACATGCACATAAGAGAAGGAACTTCATAGAGAAAAGTTCTTGCAGGCTGTACGGATGAAGTAAAAACTGGTCTTAGGGGCTGGTGGTAAAACACTTCCATTCCCTTGGAGTGATGTAATACATGCATATGTTTTACTAACTCATTACTATGCCCTATGTCATTAGCTGTATAAGAAAAATCTTCTGGGGATTTCAGTTCTGTTATATGGGGCAATCTCTTAAACACCTTGAGGAACTTCTAATCACATCCACATGTAATAAGAGGTGCAGAATACTTGTTTCACATAGCTTACACGAAGATAACTGTTTTCCTTTGTTGTACTAATACTGAAGTATATACAAAATAGGATTAGTACAGTGTACCACACCATTTCACTTAATTCGTTTTACTTGCAACAAAATGAAAGAACAAAACTATCGGTGATTTCAGTCTTCTGAGCCTAAGAGTATGCACTGCATTTGGGCTGTATATGCATGGAATATTATCTACAAATAATGAATTGTTAACAAATGTGTTGCCAAAGAGGAGAGAAAAGAGATAAAGCTTGAATTAAAGAGGGGAAAATTAAGTAATTGAATGAGACATATTAAGAGATAGAAAATGCTACATACTGTATTAAACTATCATGATATCATTGGTAATAACATTAAAAAAAATATAAATCAATCAATCCACTCAGCCAATTATGCCCTCTCCCAATATGGGGGTAGTCACTGGAGGGCATTATGCCACTTCCTACTCAAGAGAATGAGTTTGACTCATCATCTTGGCTTTTCGTTTCTTTTTATTCATTTATATATTATATATACATTACAATATGTCTAATATAATTATGATGAAAAAAGTTGAATACAATATAACAAATCAAAGATGAACAATAATTATTATGCATGGTCTGAAGTAATATCATTCAGGAAGCATCAACACTTGCATAAGTAACCCTACAAATATGTGACTCAGTCAGGAGCAGCAAATGCATGTCCAGCTTATATCAAAGAAGGCTGACTAATAATTCTATCTACATAACTAAGAAGCAAATATTGATTACCAGGAATCGTTGTGTTATCCACAATTAACCTTCATGAACCAAAATCAAGGTTTCTAAGGAAATTAATTTACAAATGGCTCAACAATCCCCCAGGAGTAAGTACTAATGATCAATCCCCATTTTCTTCCTCTCCTCTCATTACGAGGGTTTACCAAATGCTAGGTCGATTGAGAACCCGAGGGTTGTACTTCGTAGGTAGAACAATCCTGACAGCTCAGATCTACATCCCCAAACCTTTAAGCTGCCAAGTTGGACTAACAACGCCTTCACACACACAAACGCTGTTTGACTATGGAGTACACGAACAGCCAGTGTTTAAAATTAACTTTTAACATTCCTTACCATGAGATTAACAGCTGCAAATGTATTACCTTAAGTCTTTATTGTTGAAATTAAGAAACATAAGTTTTCCTCCCCTTAATAACATACGTAGTAACCCAAAAATGCTAATTTACCATGCATAATCAGTTATATGTTCCCTGAAGAATGGATATGAATTATTTATATAGTATATGAATGAATACAAACAGTGACTTCCTATACAATGGGCCAATTTTTATAAGCACATAAGACTCAATGCGACAACCTCTACAAGTACCACACAACAGTTAAAGGACAAAACCTTTTACAAACAGACTCTAAACCAAACTTTGATAATGCATATCAAATATACTTGGGAAAGAGGATAATCTTTTTTAAGAAAGAAATGATACCTAAAGTGGTATTATTATTTTGGGGTTTTCACTTTCAAGATATTCTTATGCAATTTAAAACATCAAAATGATTTTAAAAGATATTTCTGAGGATAAAGTTCCTTTCACGCATAGCAAATCAAAAGATTTTTCTACCTGTGTAATCCAGGCTTGAGTTCCTTAATTGTAAATGTGAAGAGCATAGAAGTAAAGTCATGAAAATGTGGTCTATAAAGATGCAAGCCATTCCTGTTCTATAGTTTTTGTATACAAGTCAGGATATGTCAATGAAAGTACCTCACCAATAAACAGAAACTATCTGTATATCAGTTGTAAATGCCTAATGCAAATATGATACATAACTAATCAATCAGCTTTATTATAAAGCCAAGATAAAAGTGTTATCTTCAGACCAACAAAGTAGAGATTATCCAATAAAGAAGATTAAATGCTATTAATTGAGTCAGATCCAACAAAAACATATATAATTAAAGAAAGTACATATTAAAGAAAAAGATCACATTGGAAAGATTGCCAATACACAGATAATAGCTGAAAGCCTGTGTAACATTAGATATAAAGAAAAAAAACACAGATGAAAGCTGCAAGCATGCGAAACATATGATATTGACACGAAACACAAATGACAACACAAAAAAAACATATGTTAGCTGCAATCCAGACACAAAACACAATTAATAGTTTGAAGCCTGTGTAACATTAGATGTAGAGACACAAAGCACAAATAATAGCTGCAAGCCTGCATAACATTACATGTAGGAACACGAAATACAAAAGAAAATAACAGGAAAGGACGAATGAAACTGCACGCATGATGGTTGCAAATCCCTGCTTACAATAAAATTAAAGAAAAGACACAAGAAGCACGATAAAATGACTGGAAAAGATTAAAAGGTAAAACCTAAATGAAGCAGTCCTTTTTTTATTATACAAACAGAGAATTGACAGCAAAGGTTTAAATGATTAAAAAACATGAATGGCAGCTGTGCATCTATATTTATATTATAGACTGAGAAGAGACAAGTAATACTACACAAAATAACAAAAAAGAACCAATTGAATGACACTTTCACATCTCTGTCTAATAAAGACGGCAAAGGCCACCAAAAACGAAATTTCAGGTATGCCAATAAAAATACCAAGGAATTTCTCTTTAAAGACTTCTATATAATTCTATTTCTTCCAATGTGGTGATAAGAGGAGCTTGACACTGCTTAGTATCAAAACTCACAAGGAAGCAACAGTAATCTATGTCAACATTATACAATCTTTACTAACATATTATGTGAGGAATACATGACTTTGTTAGCCAAGGAAGAAGCATGATAAGTAGACGCTGCCATAATAAACATGCAATATATTTCATAAGTGCATACAGGACATGATTTGTCCTGTAAATCCTCAGTTACTTGTGGATTACAGGGCAAAGTGTTTTTCATTCTCTATTCTTGAATATACTGTATATAGGAGCACTGTAAGACACAGCTAAAAAGTAGTCCCTAATAGCATGTTTAAAGAAAGAGTATGTCTCAGCTCAGATTTAAAAGTTTAGTGTTTATCTAAGCTTAAAGAGGAAGAGGTAAACTGCAATTATACAAATACATAAAATAAACTAAAGGTCTTGAAGCAAACTCATTTCTACTAGTATGAGCTTTGCAGTTGTTTATACAGCATATTTAAACTCAGTACACTTGAAATAAAAGAGTAAGCAATTTACTGACTAGCTAAAACCCATTTAGAATGAATCTATATGCAAAACACAAGTGGCTACCGTGGCTGATTGGTAACGTTCGCTACTTTGATTCCTAAGGTCGAGGGTTCGCAGCCGGCCAAGGTCTCAGGTTAGAGAGAGCATTCACTCAGGGTAAATTCCACACTTGTGTAATCAAAGTCCTTTGCAAGAAAGCACCATCCTAGGCCTTAGTAGAAAATGGAGTCTATGACGTAAAACTGATCAAAACACATATATTAAAGTACAGATGAGATATGATGATATTTCTATGTCTAATTGGTGCAGACAGAATACAAGTAACATTTCTGACAAGCCGAGACATCGTTCAACTTTTATTAATAGCGTAAATAAAAGGACCTGGAGTGGCAGCATCTGCGTTGTGGGCCTACCCTCCAGAGATGCAAATCAAAAGTGGTGGCCAAGCAATTCAGGAGAGGATGCCAAGAAACGCAGAAGAGGAAACTAAGCAGTAAAAAGAGGTCAAACTTCCGCAACCAACCCATGTGGGATTGTTTGGTCAGGCAGTCTAGGAAGCAACAACATCAACAATGTAAATAAAATCAAATACTGCTTGAGTTGGGAATCAACAAAATACAAACAAAAAATGCCATATTATTCACTGGAGATTTAAAAAACTTAGTGTTTATAAACACCAGTCTTCATGTTGTGTACAGATAAAGGTTATTGGCTACTTTTATCTTACAGTGAAGACATAAAAGATTTTAAAAGGTGTCTATTGAGACAGAGAATTCAAAGATAAGAAAATTACAGCATATGCAGTGAGCTAAAAAAGACTTGCATAATTTCCTTACATTTCAGTTAATATTTGGGGAGCTGTGCACACTTATGAAAGAAAATATGAGCACTAATAGAGCCTGTCTGTAAGAAAATAAAAAAAAAAATCTATGAAAATTTGAGAGCCATGTCTACTCAGAGAGCCACTAAAAGAGGTTATAGAGTTGTGTTCATGTGGACCCTGTACAAAGTTATGAATGGTCAATTATATCTACAGCAATTTGTTATAAAATAAAATTTTTCAAAAAGTACTGACACACTAGTAATGAAAAGGAAGAACACTCCAACACCACTCTTGTGTACAAGAGAAAAGCTTTACTTACTTAACAATAACATCTAAAAGTCCATATTGCGGCTAATCACAGAAGCGACAACACCACGAGAATCATAAGATACTTAACAAAACCTAGTCTTAAAAGAATATATTCATTTACGTTTTACTTTTACTATGATATTTTGTGATACGAACACATTTAAAAACTAAACAGAGCACATATGGATACCAAGCATGAGAATCACATTAAAATATACCCTTGAAAACTATCTCAAGTCACAGAAAGGGCTTGCAAATGTCCACCAAGCAGAATGCACGATACTGAAGACCTTGTTGAAACAATATGTGTACAAATATTCCATAGAATCTATGTATAAAATATCCTTCAATAATTACAAGAGAATTGGTCTTGTGGAGGAATCACATTTTTCAACAATCAAATAAATAAAATAATTAAACTGTTACTGAGAAATATTTTTTTAATTACTATGTGAAAATGATATATAACCTTACAGTATTTGCATATATAATGCAAACTATATGAGTGACCACTAAGACTGTACAGTGGTGACCCCAACACGCGAACTTAATCCGTTCCAAAAAAGTGTACTTGGGTTGGAAAGTTCGTGGGTTGAACTTGATTTTCCCATTGAAAAGCATGTAAATCTGATTAATCCGTTCCAGGTCACCAAAGATATTCATTTTAAAATTGTTTAAGTCATGAAAAACAATAAATATAATACAGCTTATAAGCAATATACTCTGTAAAAGGAAAATAGCATACATAATTAAGGAAAATAAAATTAATAACAGAAATACAGTACTGTATTTACCTTTGTGGATGATTGTTGCTGGCATACATGGATGGTGGTGGAGGAGGAGGAGGAGGAAGGGAATTTATTTTTTGAAAGGAGAGTCCCCTTCCATAAAAACGTTAGGGAACTCTTCTGATACAGGCTGTACTTTTGGTGTTTTCTCTATCTTTTCTCTTTTGGAAGCTGCTTCCCTGCCTACTGGGACAAGGAAATGATCCAGAGAAATTTGTCTTTTTCTTCTTTGGTAAACTTTTCTAAAAATATTCATTGCATTGTCATTTACCATATTCACTACTCTATTGCCCACAGTTTTATCTGGGTGATGATTCTCAACAAAAGCCTGTACATCATTCCACTTACTAAATATTTCCTTCAATTCTTCACCGGACACCTTTACTCCTTCCTCCGGTGACTGCTCTTCTTGGAGAATCTTTACTTGTTCACGTTGCAACTCAATTAATTCATCTGTGGTAAGTTCTCTGTGGTCCTCCATTAGCTCCTCCACATCCTCCTCATTGACCTCCAAGCCCAAACTTTTGCCCGTGGCCACAATTTCATTCACAATTATGATATCTAACTCCTACTTGAAGCCATCGAAGTCTCTATCAGTAACACAACCTGGCCGAAGTCTTCTCTAGGTAGAGTTTAATGTACAATATGAGACCTCCTTCCATGCTTTTTTCAATGAGGCCAAGGCAGTAGAGGATATTAACATGGTCTTTCCAGAAATCACGAAGGTCAAATCCGTGTCATTGGTGACCTGGAAACACCTTTCAAAATGACCCTTCATATACAGCTTTTTAAAATTAAAAATTACCTGCTGGTCCATGGGCTGGAGGATAGGAGTAGTGTTGGGAGGCAGAAATTTTACTTTAATGAAGTCCTAATGTATAGCGAGATCATCTTCCACACCTGGAGAATGGGCAGAAGCATTATTCATTATGAGGTGACACTTAAGAGGCAAATTCTTTTCCTTAAGATATATCTTCACTGCTGGTGCAAATACTTCAATCAACCACTCTAGGAATAAAATCTGCACCCAAGCCTTTGGATTTGACCTCCACATTATTGGGGGGCTAGCCTTCAATACGTTATTGCGTATAAAAACATGCGGATTTTCAGGGTGGTAAACTAAAAGAGGCCTGATCTTACAGTCCCCACGACCATTAGAGCGCAATAAAAGGGTTAGCCTCTTTCAATGGTTTGTGGCTAGGCAATTATTTCTCCTCTTCGGTTATATAGGTTCTTTAAGGCATTTTCTTCCAAAAGAGTCCCATTTCATCACAATTAAACACTTGTTGCAGGATATAACCTTCACTCTTGATATATTTAGCGAATTCCTTTACGTAGGAATCCACTGCCTTTTGGTCGGAACTAGCCGCCTCTCCGTGTCTAGTGACGCTATGAATCCCAGTTCGTTTACCAAAGTGTTCAATCCAGCTTCTACTGGATTTAAATTCCTCCAGTTTAGCGCCACTAGAAGTCGGAGAGTTTGCTACTAAATAATGGAGGATTTGCAAAGCCATAGCGCATATTATGACCTCGCTAATACTATCGCCAACCAACTGTTTTTCATTTATCCATGACAATAATAATTTTTCTACCTCCTCTATCATCGGTGACCTTTTCTTCCTTAAAATATTGCCTCCCTTGGCCAAGTCAGCTGCTTTTAAGATTTCATTATTCTTTAAAATAGTACAGATGGTGGACTTCGGCATGTTTTACTGCGTGGTGAGATCGGATACACTCACCCCATCTTCATGTTTCGCAATTATTTCTTTCTTGGTTTCCACTGTTATACGTCTGGGGTGTTTGACGCCAATTTCACTAACGCTTTTAACTTTCTTAGGAGCTATAATAAGAGCTACATTAAAAGAAAGTCTATGGAAAATAAGCAAGAACTGTGATAGAATCACGAACTAACCACACAGCGAGGGCACAAATGAACGGAGAGAAACTGAGACCGGCCGAGTGGAACCCACGTGGCGGCTGAATGGGACACGTGATGGCCTGTTCGCGGGTTGGTTTGTTCGTAGGTACAGGCGTTCGTGGGTTGGGGTCACCATTGTATTTCTAAATATCAACTACAAGACAAATGGCAACCGAAACAAATCTACTCCTAACCTGAAAAAGGCAAACGTAAAAGAAGCAGACAACATAAAAGATACAAAAATATCCTAAAAACTAACATGAAGATATGAGAATCAACAACAAAATCTGGGAAATCAATGCTAGAATTAGGAAACATAGCAAACCATTCTATGCGAAGGAGCCCCAATTGAACCTAACGGACACAAACTTGGAAGAAAAAACAAGACAGAGAAAGAGACAGCAACATCCAAGGCCCGTTCTGCAATCCGGCACTTCCCATCCTGAATGCGGAAGAGCTTTTCCAGCCAGACTTGGACTCGTAATCCACCTAAAGGTCCAAAGATAACTGAGCAAAGACCGTCATCCTCGACTTCAGGGCACTCCAATGATTAAGGCTTCATACCACACCTAACTTTTTTTATTGTCACTAGCTGAAGTGCAGTATTGCAAAATTCTAAGACCCTAAATAAAGATTCATAACATTACAGATAATGCAAAAACTCAATGGCATACTCACACAGACTGCCGACTTAGCAGGGGTTAAGGTACGACAGCCACAGCACTGCCTCCTCTCTTTTTCTCAGTTTAAGTTGAAGGGAAGCTCTACAAACCACAAAAAAATAAAAATCTGATAGAGTATACCATGTAAATACTACATAAATAAAGTCCAAGTATTTCCACATGCAAAAGACTGACTGTAATAGCGCTGAATTCTTCAATATTTACTACCTCTCATTTTATGAGAAACCAGAGGCAAGGAAACAAACACATCCAGTTAAAACAAAGAAAAAGTTGAAGAAAAATTTCAAAACAGAGACACCTAAAAAAATAGAGTAACATACAAAAACGGTATACAGATACAGCACAGTCTTCAGTGATGCCAAAAAAATGTGTTCTCTAAAAATTCAAAAAACATATACACAACTGTGAGTTTGAGTGTCAACCCCATTACAACTGATTATGTATTATAACTGAGGACAAACTAGTAACTGAACAAGTATTACTTAAAGAACTATAGCCCCTGAAAGATTATATTTCATTAACAGCTGAAAGTTATGCATAATTATAAAAAACTGTAATACCATTATATTTGCAGCTATTGTACTCATGGGTAAGAGGTGGCCAATCTAGGTTATTGATGACTTATGTAAAAAAAAAAATACAGATAATGTAAGCATGTTTTCACCCAATATTAGTTAGGTCACTGTTTTCTCTCCCATTCTAGCATAACAAAACCCAAGAACTCTGAGTGCAAAACACAAGAGCTTAAGAACCATACCGATCTCCCCCTGGAGATCTTTTTTGAGTCAAGCATAAAATAGTTGACTAAAACTCTTTCAGGTCCATAAAAGGTGGTAGCAAAATGTAATTAAGTCAACGACTCCTAGTAATCAATTCACTGTAATTAAATTAATTAAATGATCTAATATGCAAATATCCTACACCCTCTGAGTAAGCTACATTACGTTATGTTACTCATGATATTAAATGTAAAGAGCAATATTGCTATTTAGATGTAAAGCAAATTAAAAAACAATGTAACAAATAACATTGGATTTGCTCCATTTACAACTTCAAATCTAAAAAAAAAAAACTTTACAATAATAATTACCAAGGATCAGGAGAGAAGAGGAGTTATTGCAACACTAGGCAACATAACAAATTTATAGACAACATTTCACAGATATTGCTCAAATGTCAAATAAATAATATAAAGTACTAAAGATACTCCTGCACATATCAGAATTCAAGTCCATAAAAAATCATATTTTTCAGAATGAACCAATAGAGGGAGCAGTATTGGGTGAGTAGTAATAAACATGATTTACAACAACTAGATAGAAGTGTTTAACCAGTTCCTAAAAACCAATTCTTCACTTCATCTTTACAAAATACATATATATCTTAAAGCTCCTTTTTTATCATGAACACGTCTAAGACTTATAAAAAAAAAATCACACTATCATAAACATAAAACTTTCCTAACATACATTAATTTTGATCGATCCCTCAAAACACACTTGTCTAGCTCTACATACAGGCAATTTTCGCTATGTAGCTTATATTTGCTTTATAAGTGATGTCGTGCCTGTTATATGGCTCTAAAGATATGCATATTTCAGTACTTAATACTTTACTCAATAACCAATTTTGGGTGAAAGTATGGACCAAGTGCACTCCCCTTACTCTGTGCTACGTTCAGCTCCCTAGAGGGAGAGGATACAGCAGCAGTCACTCTCTCGCTGCTCACCATCACATGCCTACTCAGGAGGCATGACCAAAGGGTCACATATCTTTCCTTTGTTAGCAGTAGTATACCTTCTACTGTTACTGGCTGCATTACAACAATACACTGAGTGATATTAAATTATCATACAAGAATAACATGGAGTGTTCATTAATCTTGACACAGTAACTAATAACTAAATAGTAGTAATTAACAATTAATGATGCTTAGAGTGTTTTAATTACTTTACAGTTGTTAATAAACTTTTACTCACCAGCACAAGTTGTCTAGACCCACTAATAACCACTCCAGGTAATCCAATCCGATTCCAATACACCAGCAGGTTATTATGTTTAATATTAACTAGGAGTCCAAGTGCTTCAGTCTAATATACAGTCGCTTCCTTATCTCAAGTCTTAGCTGCGTCTCTCAGTACTCTTAACAGCTCTCTCTGCCCAGCTGACCCATGTAAACATACTGTCGTGACGTCATTAGTAAATATGGCGGCAGTTGCAATGTCATTAGCAAACACAATAGCTTACACAAACTAACAATGGTGATCGCAATTTCAGATAATTTCTACACCTAATAGTCACCAAGTGTTTGAAAATATCAAAGAAAAATAACTTTAATAATTAAGGAAAATAAAATTAATAATAAAAATACAGTACTGTATTTACCTTTGTGGATGATTAATGCTGGCTTACATGGATGGTGGTGGAGAAGGAGGAGGGGGATTAATTTTTGGAAGGAGAATCCCCTTCCACAAAAACATTAGGGAACTCTTTCGATATAGGCTCTATTTCTGCGATCCAGAGAAATTTGTCTTTTACTTCTTTGGTAAATTTTTCTAAATATATTAATCACATTGTCATTTACCATATTCATTACTCTATGGACCACAGTTTTATCTGGGTGATGATTCTCAATAAAAGCCTGCACATCATTCCACTTACTAAAAATTTCTTTAAATTCTTCACTAGACACCTTTACAATCTCATCCCCTTCCTCCGGTGCCTGCTCATCTTGGAGAATCTTCACCTATTCACATTCCAACTCAATTAATTCATCCGTGGTAATTTCTTCTTTGTGGTCCCCCACATCCTCCTCATTGACCTCCAAGCCCAAATTTTTGCCTGTGGCCACAATATCATTCACAATTTGAATAGCTAACTCCTGCTAGAAGCCTTCAAAGTCTCTATCAGTTACACAATCTGGCCAAAGTTTCCTCCAAGCGGAGTTCAAAGTACAATATGAGACCTCCTTTCATGCTTTTCAATGAGGTCAATGCAGTGTGGAGGCTATTAAAGTGGTCTTTCCAGAAATCACGAAGGGTCAAATCTGTGTCACACCTGACAAAAAGACTCATCGTATACAACTTTTTAAAATTAGAAATTACGTTGGTCCATGGGCTGCAGAATAGAAGTGGTATTGCAAAGCAGAAATTTGGCTTTAATGAAGTCGTAATGTATAGCGAGATCCTCTTCCACACTTGGAGGATGGGCAGGAGCATTATCCATTATGAGGAGACACTTAAGGGGCAAACACTTCAATCAATCACTCTAGGAAAAAAAATCTGCGTGACCCAAGCCTTTGGATTTGAACTCCACATTACTGGGAGGCTAGCCTTCAGTACGTTATTGCATTTAAAAACATGCGGATTTTTAGAGTGGTAAACGAAAAGAGGCTTGATCTTACAGTCCCCACTAGCATTAGCGCACAATAAAAGGGTAAGCATGTCTTTCATTAGTTTGTGACCTGGCAGTAATTTCTCCTCTTGAGTTATAAAGGTTCTTTTGGGCATTTTCTTCCAAAAGACTCTCGTTTCATCACAACTGAAAACTGGTTGCGGGATATAACCCACTCTCTCGATATATTTAACGAATTCCTTTACGTAAGAATCTGTTGCTTTCTGGTCGGAACTAGCCGCCTCTCCATGTGTAATGATGCTATGAATCCCAGTTCGGTGACAAAAGTGTTCAAACCAGCTTCTACTGGCTTTAAATTCCCCCAGTTTAGCGCTACTAGAACTTGGAGAGTTCGCTACTAAATCATGGTGGATTTGCAAAGCCTTGGCGCATATTATGGCCTCGCTAATACTAGCTCAAACCAGCTGTTTTTCATTTATCCACAACAATAATAATATTTCTACCTCTTCTATTACCTGTAACCTTTTCTTCGTTTATATATTTACTCCCTTAGCCACGTCAGCTGCCTTTATGATCTCTTTATTCTTTAAAATAGTACGGATGGTCGATTTTGCCATGCTGTACTGAGTGGCGAGATCGGACACACACACCCCATTTTCATGATTTGCAATTATTTTTCTTTTTGTTTTCACTTTTATGCATCTGGGGTGTTTGACGCCATTATCACTAACATTTTTAACTTTCTTAAGAGCCATAATAAGGGCTATATTAAAAGTAAAACAATGGAAAATAAGAACTACTATCAGATAACGAACGAACCACAGCACGGGCACCAATGCTGAACTGAGAGCGGCTGCGTGGGACACGTGGTGGCTTGGCCAATACATGCGAGTTCTTAGGTTGGAATTTATTTGTGGGTTGGGGTAAAAATCAGTTCAAAATTTTGTTCGTGGGTATAGATGTTTGAGAGTTGGGGTCACCACTGTGTAGATATCCCTCCTTTATCGCGGGTGTTACGTTCCGGGACCACCTGCGATACGTGAAAATCCACGAAATACCAGCACCATATTTTCAATTTATTTTTACCTATACAAACCCTCCCTGCACTGTTAACAACTCACCCTTTACTTATTAATAACAGCGCGCAAGCGTAAAGTTATATGAGTGTGACAGGTAAGTTTACCATAAATAACAGCACGCAAGCGTAAAGATATATGAGCGTGATAGGTAAGTTTACGGTGAATAACCTATACGCATTGTACAAAAATAATACCTATAATAATAACACATTATATTTATAATAACAAAAATGATAATACAGTAACTTTACGAGACTAACATGTGAGAGCAGAGAGTGGTACAGTAATGATGACGTTTACATACTGCACAGCCGATGACAGCGCTAAAGGCGCACACATAACAACTAAACGGCTGAGGCTAGACAAGGGAAGATGCTGGAAGAATCAAGCTTCAATCAAGAAGCCAATTAGACCCCAGGCTACAGAACACAATTCTGTGATTAGTTGTCTCCCACCCATCTGCCAATATCATCCCGTGTACTATCTCACGTGGGTGCGACCCTTTGCGTTTTCCAAGATGCAGATATCTATGCAGCACATACCGTACCAGTATCGTATTTTATATGGTGCAATACTGTGAGTTACATGTTTAAATATATGTTTTTTACGGTTTTATTATTCTTAGGCAAGGAAATACATTTTTTTTATCAATAAAATAATGAAAATACTGGAAATTTTAATATTTCCACATATCGTGGACTCTCGCGATATACCCAGAAAACCTGAGATATACATAAGCTTGCCATAAAAACCCGCGACGCACTGAATCCACGGAAGGTGAACCACGATATAGCGAGGGATTACTGTATACAGTGATCCTTCGCTGTATCGCGTTTCTTGGCTCGCGATTTCACTGTACCGCGATTTTTTTGGGCAATTTTTTTTGGGGGGGGTATATGCAAAAATATTAAAATATTAAAAAAATAAAAATTTTCAGTATTTTCATTTTTTATTCAAAAAAACAATTTCATTATCTAATTGATAAAACAAATTTATTTCCCAGCCTACGAATAATAAAACAGTAAAAAATAGTAAAAAACATAAATTTAGATATACAGTATAACTCACAGTATTGCATCATGTGAAATAGTGTCCGATAGTGTACAATGTATTGAGGTCGCAGCTACGTGAGCTAGCATATATATTTATATTTCCAGTAGTTTCATGATTTCATTGATAAAAAAAACTTATTTCTTAGCCTAAGAATAATAAAACAGTAAAAAATAGTAAAAACATAAATACCGTACTAACAGTATTGCACCATGTAAAATACGATACCGGTATCAGCGTTTCGGAAAACGAAAAGGGTCGAACCTACGTTAGATAGTACATATTGAAATTTTCATTATTTTATTGATAAAACAAGTATTTCCTAGCCTAAGAGTAATAAAACAGTAAAAAATAGTAAAAAACATAAATTTAGATATACAGTGTTGCCTCACTTATCGCGGTAGTTCGGTTCCAGGACCCGGCGCAAACCCGGGAATCCGTGGTGTAGAGATCAGCCTATATGTACATAGATATTTTAATGTATTTTTACATTTACACTGTATAAACCCTCCCTGTACTGTTAAAAAAACACCCTTTACATTATAAATAACAGCAAGCAACGTAATTTTTTTATGAACGTGATAGGAAAACTTACCATGAATGAGGTGATGATGACTTGACATTAATAGGTTCCATATTTTACAATAATTTTTACGTTTACGTAAAATAGCGGCCAACATCCACAAACTTTTTTCCTTCTTTCAACATATCTAAGAGCTTCACTTTATCTACAACGGTTAACATTTTCCTTTACCGCTTAGGCTCACTACAAGAAGCCTTAGAAGATGAAGGATGCTTGGGAGGCATTGCAAAGGTTAAAATATGCAAGTAAAAAAATCACAAGCAAAACATATTAATAATAATAAACACAACATGAATGGCGCACACGAGTGAGCGGAGACAATGGAAGATGGTGGAAGCCTTTGTCCGAAACGCTGATAGCGGTATCGTATTTTACATGTTGCAATACTGTTAGTATTTAAGTTTTTTACTATTTTTTACTGTTATATTATTCTTAGGCTAAGAAATACGTTTTTTTTATCAATAAAATCATGAAACTACTGGAAATATAAATATATATGATAGCTCACGTAGCTTCGACCCCAATACATTGTACGCTATCGAACACAAGCAAAATGTGATTTAGACTGAACGCGTCTTTGTCCAAAACGCTAATAGCGGTATTGTATTTTACATGTTGCAATACTGTTAGTATTTATGTTTTTTACTATTTTTTACTGTTTTATTATTCTTAGGCTAATAAATACGTTTTTTTTTTATCAATAAAATCATGAAACTACTGGAAATATAAATATATATGCTAGCTCACGTAGCTGCGACCCCAATACATTTTAAGCTATCGAACACTATTTCGTATGATGCAATACCGTGAGTTATACTGTATGTACGTATATCATTCAGTTATTAGTACAATGTATATTAATTTAAAATTCATCTACTTATTTGATGATTGTACAAAATCTATTGTATTTATTCACTGTAATTTGGACCAAATATTCCTTTTGTAAAGATTATACTGTACTTTTCAAAAGAGGTGGTCAATAAATGCATCTATCTATTTATCTATCTATCTACATTTATGTTTTTTACTATTTTTTACTGTTTTATTATTGGTAGGCTGGGAAATAATTTTTTTGTATCAATTAGATAATGAAATATGTTTTTTTCAATAAAAATAAATGAAAATACTGAGAATTTTTTTTTTTAATATTTTAATATTTTTGCATATACCCAGGAAATAAAATAATAATTTATCAAAAAAAAAAAAAAAAAAACGATAGAGTGAGAAAGCGAACCAGGAAGCGCGAATAACTGGGGTAACACTGTACAGTGTTCCTTCCATTATCGCGAGGGTTCGGTTCCGGGACCCGGCGAGAGACAGGAAAATCGCGGAGTAGGATCAGCCTATATGTACATAAATATTTTAATTTATTTTTACGCTTACACCGTATAAACTGTATAAACCCTCCCTGTACTGTTAACAAACCACCCTTTACTTCATAAATAACATCATGCAAGCGTAAATTTATATGACATACTCATGTACATAGGTATATTACAATTATTTTTACGTTTGCTGTATAAACCCTCCCTGCACTGTTAAAAAACCACGTACGTGATAGGTAAACTTACCTTATCTACAATGGTTAACATTTTCCTTTGCCGTTTAGGCTCACTACAAGAAGCCTTAGAAGATGAAGGATGCTTGGGAGGCATTGCAAAGGTTAAAATATGCGAGTAAAAAATCACAAGCAAAACGTATTAATAATAATAAGCACAATATGAATGGCGCACACGAGTGAGGCGAAACAATGGAAGATGGTGGAAGCCTTTGTTCGAAACGCTGATAGCGGTATCGTATTTTACATGTTGCAATACTGTTAGTATTTATGTTTTTTACTATTTTTTACTGTTATATTATTCTTAGGCTGAGAAATACGTTTTTGTTATCAATAAAATCATGAAACTACTGGAAATATAAATATATATGCTAGCTCACGTAGTTTCGACCCCAATACGTTGTACGCTATCGAACACAAGCAAAACGTGAGTTAGACTGAACGAGTCTTTGTCCAAAACGCTGATAGCGGTATCGTATTTTACATGTTGCAATACTGTTAGTATTTATGTTTTTTACTGTTTTATTATTCTTAGGCTAATAAATACGTTTTTTTTATCAATAAAATCATGAAAATACTGGAAATATAAATATATATGCTAGCTCACGTAGCTGCGACCCCAATACATTTTACGCTATCGAACACTATTTCGTATGATGCAATACTGTGAGTTATACTGTACGTACGTATATCATTCAGTTATTAGAACAATGTATATTAATTTAAAATTCATCTACTTATTTGATGATTGTACAAAATCTATTGTATTTATTCACTGTAATTTGGACCAAATATTCCTTTTGTAAAGATTATACTGTACTTTTCAAAAGAGGTGGTCAATAAACGTATCTATCTATCTATCTACATTTATGTTTTTTACTATTTTATTATTCGTAGGCTGGGAAATAACTTTTTTGTATCAATTAGATAATGAAATATGTTTTTTTCAATAAAAATAAATGAAAATACTGAGAATTTTTTTTTTTAATATTTTAATAGTTTTGCATATACCCATGAAATAAAATAATTTATCCAAAAAAAAAAAACCGCAATAGTGAGAAGCGAACCAGGAAGCGCGAATAACTGGGGTAACACTGTACAGTGTTCCTTCCATTATCGCGAGGGTTCGGTTCCTGGACCCGGCGCGAGACAGGAAAATCGCGGAGTAGGATCAGCCTATATGTACATAAATATTTTAATTTATTTTTACGTTTACACCGTATAAACTGTATAAACCCTCCCTGTACTGTTAACAAACCACCCTTTACTTCATAAATAACAGCATGCAAGCGTAAATTTATATGACATACTCATGTACATAGGTATATTACAATTATTTTTACGTTTACTGTATAAACCCTCCCTGCACTGTTAAAAAAACCACGTACGTGACAGGTAAACTTACCTTATCTACAATGGTAAACATTTTCCTTTGCCGCTTAGGCTCACTACAAGAAGCCTTAGAAGATGAAGGATGCTTGGGAGGCATTGCAAAGGTTAAATTATGCGAGTAAAAAAATCACAAGCAAAACATTAATAATAATAAGCACAACATGAATGGCGCACAAGAGTGAGGCGAGACAATGGAAGATGGTGGAAGCCTTTGTCCGAAACGCTGATAGCGGTATCGTATTTTACATGTTGCAATACTGATAGTATTTATGCTTTTTACTATTTTTTACTGTTATATTATTCTTAAGCTAAGAAATGTTTTTTTCATCAATAAAATCATGTAACTACTGGAAATATAAATATATATGCTAGCTCACGTAGCTTCGACCCCAATACATTGTACGCTATCGAACACAAGCAAAACGTGAGTTAGACTGAACGAGTCTTTGTCCAAAACGCTGATAGCGGTATCGTATTTTACATGTTGCAATACTGTTAGTATTTATGTTTTTTACTATTTTATTATTCTTAGGCTAATAAATACGTTTTTTTTATCAATAAAATCATTAAAATACTGGAAATATAAATATATATGCTAGCTCACGTAGCTGCGACCCCAATACATTTTACGCTATCGAACACTATTTCGTATGATGCAATACTGTGAGTTATACTGTATGTACGTATATCATTCAGCTATTAGTACAATGTATATTAATTTAAAATTCATCTACTTATTTGATGATTGTACAAAATCTATTGTATTTATTCACTGTAATTTGGACCAAATATTCCCTTTGTAAAGATTATACTGTACTTTTCAAAAGAGGTGGTCAATAAACGTATCTATCTATCTACATTTATGTTTTTTACTATTTTTTACTGTTTTATTATTTGTAGGCTGGGAAATAATTTTTTTGTATCAATTAGATAATGAAATACGTTTTTTTCAATAAAAAAAATGAAAATACTGATTTTTTTTTTTTTATATTTTAATATTTTTGCATATACCCAGGAAATAAAATAATAATTTATCCCAAAAAAAAAACCGCGATAGAGTGAGAAAGCGAACCAGGAAGCGCGAATAACTGGGGTAACACTGTACAATGTTCCTTCCATTATCGCGAGGGTTCGGTTCCGGGACCCAGCGCGAGACAGGAAAATCGCGTAGTAGGATCATCCTATAAGTACATAAATATTTTAATTTATTTTTACGTTTACACCGTATAAACTGTATAAACCCTCCCTGTCCTGTTAACAAACCACCCTTTACTTCATAAATAACAGCATGCAAGCGTAAATTTATATGACATACTCATGTACATAGGTATATAACAATTTTTTACGTTTACTGTATAAACCCTCCCTGTACTGTTAAAAAACCACGTACGTGATAGGTAAAGTTACCTTATCTGATATGGTTAACATTTTCCTTTGCCGCTTAGGCTCACTACAAGATGCCTTAGAAGATGAAGGATGCTTGGGAGGCATTGCAAAGGTTAAAATATGCGAGTAAAAAAATCACAAGCAAAACGTATTAATAAGCACAACGTGAACGGCGCACACATGAGTTAGACTGAACGAGCCCTTGTCCGAAACGCTGATAGCGGTATCGTATTTTACATGTTGCAATACTGTTAGTATTTATGTTTTTTACTATTTTTTACTGTTTTATTATTCTTAGGCGAAGAAATACGTTTTTTTTAACAATGAAATCATGAAACTACTGGAAATATAAATATATATGCTAGCACACATAGCTGCGACCCCAATAAATTGCATGCTATCGGACACAAGCAAAACGTTTAATAAGCACAATGTGAACAGCGCACACGTGAGTTAGACTGAACGAGTCTTTGTCCGAAATGCTGATAGCGGTATCGTATTTTACATGTTGCAATACTGTTAGTATTTATGTTTTTTACTATTTTTTACTGTTTTATTATTCTTAGGCTAAGAAATAAATTTTTTATCAATAAAATCATGAAACTACTGGAAATATAAATATATATGCTAGCTCACGTAGCTCCGACCACATACATTGTACGCTATCGGACACAAGCAAAACGTTTAATAAGCACAACGTGAATGGCGCACACGTGAGTTAGACTGAACGAGCCTTTGTCCGAAAAGCTGATAGCGGTATCGTATTTTACATGTTGCAATACTGTTAGTATTTATGTTTTTTACTATTTTATCATTCTTAGGCTAAGAAATACGTTTTTTATCAATAAAATCATGAAACTACTGGAAATATAAATATATATGCTATCTCATGTAGGTGCAACCCCAATACATTGTACGCTATCGGACACTATTTCGCATGATGCAATACTGTGAGTTATACTGTACGTACGTATATCTAAATTTATGTTTTTTACTATTTTTTACTGTTTTATTATTCGTAAGCTGGGAAATACATTTTTTTTAGCCATTAGATAATGAAATTTTTTTTTTCAATAAAAAAAATCTAAATACTGAGAATTTTTATTTTTTATATTTTAATATTTTTGCATATACCCCCCCCAAAAAAAATAATAATTTGCCAAAAAAAAAAAACGTGGTAGTGAAAACGTGAGCCAAGAAACGCGATCCAGCGAAGGATCACTGTATAACTCACAGTATTGCATCATGTGAAATAGTGTCCGATAGCGTACAATGTATTGGGGTCGCACCTACGTGAGCTAGCATATATATTAAAATTTTCAGTAGTTTCATGATTTTATCGATAAAAAAACGTATTTCTTAGCCTAAGAATAATAAAACAGTAAAAAATAGTAAAAAACATAAATACTAACAGTATTGGAACATGTAAAATACGATACCGCGATCAGCGTTTTGGACAAAGGCTTGCACCATCTTCCATTGTCTCGCCTCACTCGTTCAGTCTAACTCAGGTGTGTGCCATTCACGTTGTGCTTATTAATACATTTTTGCTTGTGATTTTTTTACTCACATATTTTAACCTTTGCAATGCCTCCCAAGTGTCCTTCATCTTCTAAGGCTTCTTGTATAGTGAGCCTAAGCGGCAAAGGAAAATGGTTAACCATAACAGATAAGGTGAAACTTTTAGATATAGATACTAAAAGTATCTTCCACCAGTACAAAG
>JAXCGZ010016263.1:0-17500 GCA_037179515.1 Halocaridina rubra
ATATATATATATATATACTCGCAAAGGAACGTTTTAAATTTCAACTTTGTAGTCCCAAGGAAAACAGACATATTTCTTCTATACACTGTATACCTATACAACAATATCTAACCTGCTCAGTGATGTAAACTGGGAGGAGTGGGCGTGGAGGGGTTTGCTACAAGTTGAAAGCGTGGCGGTAAACCAGCTACGGATGTCACGCTCTAAGTAGATGAACTTTGCCTACTTGCACTATGACTGACCGAAACAATGTGCTCTGACGGAAGAACAGCGATGAACAGAGGTGTGCTTTGACTAGGTCACTCCCCTCACAAGGGGGAATCAGACCATTGTATATGTATACCTGTAAGAGAGACAAACTATCTCTTTTCTACACCTTCTAAAAGCGTGAATAAACCTTACACGCACGTGTATACACACAACACACACACACACACACGCACACACACACACATACACACACACACACGCTTTTTTTCCTGGCCTCTATGGAAGATAGGTTGCGTGTTTCAAAATTACAATCTGGAAAACCACAAAATCTCTTCTCAAGGAAGAAGAGAGGGGTAGGGCTAGGAGGAGAAGGAAGAGGAGGTTTAATGAAGAGATGGAGGGTAAGAGAAATCGGGAAGAGATGAGTTTATTGAGCTAAGAACGACAAACAGATGGTTACAACAATAACAATAATAATAATAATAATAATAATAATAATAATAATAATAATAATAATAATAATAATAATAATAATAATAATAATAAGGCGTCAGGTCAGGGGTTCGCGCCCCGTCACGGTCTGAGGTTAGCAACGGCATGCACTCGGGGTAACGATTACATCTGCCAAAGCCAGTCCTTAGCAAGAAGGCAACCGTCCTAGCCCTTGGTAGAAAAGGGAGTCCATGACGTAAAACCGGAGCTAATAAAAATAATAATAATAAATAATTTTTAGACTTAAATAGGACACTCCTGTCAACTTTTCCTTCAATTAGGAATCCTTTTCTATGCCTACATCTACAAAGAATATTCTGGCATATTCGTTACACAGCTCTTATTATTCCTTCACATCTGACAAGTCACACACACTCTCCATCTTTCTTTCTCTTTCTTTTTCTTTCTTCGTACCCCAGTTCCGATGAAGGCAGGTCTCTACGCTCGTACTGGTGTTACACTCATAAAAATAATAATGATAAAACAACAACAACAACAACAAATACTATTACTACTACTACTACTACTACTACTACTACTACTACTACTACTAATCTACTACTACTAATAATAATAATAATAATAATAATAATAATAAAATAATAATACAAATATCAATAATAATAATAATATAATAATAATGATAATAATAATAATAATAATAATACTAAGAATACTAATAAGTTCACAAACTGAACTTAAAAACCTAGAAAAGGAAATATGGCAAAAAATCACCTAAGGAACAAAGAAAAAAAATCGCTCAAACGAAAACTACGCAAAATTATGCAGTCCATTATAAAAAAAAACCACACACACACAAACAAACTATGATTTAAATCGGTGATTTAATGAAAATAATCGCCAGGCGATTCACAATACTCAACTGAAAACTTTAATAAAGAAAAAATTTGGTCATAAATCACCGATCGTATAATAACGTTTAAAATAAAAATTTATGCAAAATTGTTTATTCCAATCTAAAAACAACTACGATTTAAATCACTGTTAGTCATATTAATCGCCTGACGATTTACAAAACCTCAACGTAAGAAAATTTTAATAAAATAAATATATCTGAAATTCATCGATCGAATAAAGAAAAAAATAATACTTTGTTTTGTTCCGGTTTTACGTCACGGACTCCCTTTTCTACCAAGGGCTAGGCCGGTTGCCTTATTGCGAAGGACTTGCTTTGGAAGATGTAATCCTCACCTTGAGTGCATGCCCTTGCTAACCTCAGACCGAGACGGGGCGCGAACCCTTGACCTGACGCCTCAGAGTCGCGGACGCTACCGCTTGAGCCACGGTGACTAATACTACACTAAAATTATATAAAGTTATTAATTTCAATCTAAAAACAAACAATAATTTAAATCACTTCTTTAAGCGAAAATAATAAGATTGAAAATCACCTTTGTTATTTAATAAAATATCTTTAAATCATCAATGCCATTGTAGAGATATTTAAAAACTTTTAATGATGAATTAATAAAAAAAACTTTAACATTTGATAAACCATAAGCAAAATAATATTGAATATAATCGCCAATGGAAAACAATTTAAAAAATTAATCATTTAAAAATACACGGTTAAAAATCGCCATAAACCTTTCTATAAATAAATGAAAATCCATTTTCAAAATACGCTTTAAAATCGAGAAAATTATTAAAAAAAAAATTATATCGAAATATGCTTTAAAATCGCCATCTTACTAAAGAATAAAATTTGAAAATCCGTTTTAAAATAAAGTAAAAACTGCATTGAATTTCAAAATTAAATTAATTTCATTTATTAACAAAATACGAAAAAAAAATTCACCATCAAACTTATTTCAAAAAATCACTCGAAATCGCCACCAAATTAAATAATAAAATAATATGAAATCTATTTACGACATACGTTAAAAATCGCCACCATATCAAATATATAAATAATTAAATATAACTAGAAAAAAAAATTACGGCAAAATATTAACTTTCAAATTAAATAATTTGGTAAAATACGGCAAAACTCACCGCCAAAATTAAATAATAAAATAAATTAAATAATATTTTCTTCATTTTATGCGTCATTATATGTCCCATTATGGGGGTGGACACAGACAGATTGTAGCCGGGGAATTAAGGCTGGATGCCCTTCTTAATTCCTCGCTATGGTTCGATCCCAAGTCTATCACCTCCCAAGTCGCATTTCTAACCACTAAGCTACCGCGGTTCCTGAAAATAAATCAAAAGATTTTTTGGAAATAATATGGTAAATTTGCCATTAAATTTAATAATAAAATGAAAAACATACTTGGAAAAATATACGTAAAAAATCGAAATGAACACTAAAAGAAAAATGATAATAAAAATATATTTCGAAAAAAATAAGACTAAAAACTGGGGACGTAAGACGTGAAAAATTTAAAAAAGTAAAAACCAATTAAAAATCGCCAAAGAAAAATAAATATATATTCTACAAAATGCTCAAAATACTTACAAACATAATTATTAACTGAAAATAACAATAAAAGGGGATTACAAAAGAGTAAAATAAATATGGTAACTTGCTAATTGCTAAAAAAAAAAAAAAAAAAAAAATCGCCACAAAATAAAATAATAAAATAAAACGTCATTTCAATAAAGCGCTAAAAATAATTACTAAAAAAAATATTTAAATAATTACAATGGAATTAAAAAAAAAAATTAAGCCTCAAAATAAAAATAAAAAAAAATACGCGAATGTAAAATTTGAAAAAAAAAAATAAAAAAAATAAAAAAAAACTTTGGAAAAGGCAAGCGGAAAATCATTAAAAATCACCGAAGTAATGGACAGATTGGAGATTAGAGAAAAATATACAATAATAAAAAAAAATACAAAAAAAAATATCACAAAAGGGCGAAATGGCACCTGTAAAGGACCAAAACTGAGTGTGTCCAGTAAATCATTATTGGCGGAATAATCACTAAAATTAACTTATAATTTATGACTTAATCTCACAACCAATCCCCCTCCACCCCATTTCCCTCACCCCATCCTTAACCCCCTTAAATATACTCTAGTATGAGAGAGAGAGAGAGAGAGAGAGAGAGAGAGAGAGAGAGAGAGAGAGAGAGAGAGAGAGAGAGAGAGAGATAATAACAATAGTAATAATAATAATAATAATAATAATAATAATAATAATAATAATAATAATAATAATAATAATAATAATAATTTTGACAGATTTTATGATGATTATTATTGTTATATTATTATTATTATTATTATTATTATTATTATTATTATTATTATTATTATTATTATTAATATTATTATTAGCAGTAGTAATAATAGTAGTAGTAGTAGTAGCAGCAGAAGCAGCAGCACAAGACATTTCAGCAGATATCAATGATTATATCCAAGAATTGAGAAATCAAATTTCCAATTCTAGTCACAGTGAGCAGATTAAATAGTTTCACAACTATTGCAACTAGTATCTTTTAAAAGAAAATGAATGCCTCAGCAGGTTGAAGCCTATAAGTGCCTGATAATATTTCCAATCAGCACAAAAAGCTTCAGTCTTAATAAACCCAAAAACACAGATCTCACTGCTGTGCAGTCAACCTGATGTGTTCACGCAGAGATTCACAGAAGATCATGCTATGGTATGTCTATGGGCAGGATTCGTGTGCATAAAGACATGATAAGGTCGGGTATATAACTGCTAAGGTGCTGGAAGAGGTCTGCATGAATGTAGCGACTGAGCTTGTCCTTCAACCACTAACTGGAAAAATAGCCACATAAAAAAGCTAAGACATCTATTGAGGCACCATTTGACATGAGTGCTAGAGGGCTTTGATCATGAGTACAGAAAGGCTGATTTTATATGAGAAATTTCGACTCAATGACCCAAGTCATTACCATCAAGCACTGGAGACTGTCCACAAAAAGGAATGAAGAGGAAAAATTAGGGAAGTGCTTTGTGCGAAGCACCATCAATGAACATGGAACATTCACTTTTTTGTGTTTACGATATTGAGGGTACGATATATTCTCTATGCAAGACTAGGTTAGCCGTATTAATGGCAGAAAAGAACCATGAGCCAGAGGGTTCCCTCTAGTGCAAGGCTGTAGGTCTAATACAGAAACTTTTCTCTCAAGATCTACACTGCTTTGCCTCCGTGGGACAAGTTCAAACAGTTGGGTAATATATGTAGGCTATCTTGACTTTGAGTATGTGGTTAATTTAAGTAAAATGAGGAAATAAAGTATATTAAAGTAGTAATAATAGTACATAATAATTAAATAGTTGTAATAGTTACAGAAGTAGAATATAGCTTAAAAATTTATCTGGCACGTTCTCTCTCTCTCTCTCTCTCTCTCTCTCTCTCTCTCTCTCTCTCTCTCCTCTCTCTCTCTCTCTCTCTCTCTCTCTCTCTCTCTCTCTCTCAATAACGTCAATAACTAAACAAGAAACAACAAAGAGAAAGCAAACAAAATTAATAAAATCTACTAAAATTTGACCAAAACCGTCGTACCTCAAGCTACCCACATGCCCCACAGGGTAATCCCCCCACAGTACTCCTCCTACAAGTCACAAGAAAAGACGTCAATGCTATAAACTGCAAATACATTTCGCGATTAATATCAAACACTATCATACATTATCATACATTTCTAGCATAAATTCTCTAGCATGTAAAATGATTAATGTAAAACTCGATAGTAAATGCTTTTATGTGTAAATGATTGTAAGTGACAATTAACGGATAGGAGTCCATACAGAGGAATAGACGGGGATCGATAGACAGGAATAGACGAATTTAATAGATAATAGATCGATGGACTGTAAACGATAGGGTTTTATAGAATAGACAGGGATCGATAGATGAACAGATAAATTCATTAGATAATAACAGAGATCAATAGACAGTAAAGGACAGGGTTCGATAGATAAGAATAGATAGGGATCGATAGACAGAAATAAACAGGGATCCACAGAGGATGAGACAAGGATCGATAGATAAGAAAAGACAAGGATAGATATATAGGAAGAGACAGGGTCGATAGATACGAATGAACTGAGAATGAGTGGTAGGAATAGGAAGGGATCGACAGATGGGAACAGAGGGATATACAGATAGATACTGGCAGGGACTGACAGATAATAATGGATAGGGATCGATTAAAAGCAATTTGAGCTATCGATAGACAGGAATAGACAGTCAGAGCATGCAGGGATCGATAGAGGCATAAACAGTCAATGCAGGGATCGATAAATATGGACCAGACAGGGATATATATATAAAGGAAGAGACAGAGATCAATAGATAGGAGTAGACAGGAATTGATAGATAGTGAATGTCAAGGAATGTCAACGACAGGAATCGAAAGACATCACTCACACACTCACTCTATCCACTCACACTCACTCATTCAATCACACTTACACAATCACACATTTTCACACCTCACTCACACTCACTCATTCAATCACACTTACACATTCACACATTTTCACACTCATTCACTCAGACAGTCACTCACCCTCGCATAAGGGAGGCGGAAGCATAACATGTTATCAGAGTGGAGTTAATTATATTCATAATTAGAGTTATAAGACGGGATTAAAATAACAAGACTCTATAACAACATTAACTTAAAATCTCTCAAGATTTTGAAATAAGCTTCTAATGACATTTAAGAGATAGCATCTTCTTCTTCTTCTTCTATTATTATTATTATTATTATTATTATTATTATTATTATTATTATTATTATTATTATTATTATTAATATTATTACTATTATTGGAGTTAGTAGCATTCATGATCACAGAGAAAGGGATTAAAATATAACAATAATAATAAAAAAAAATGATAAAGGCATTAAAAGAAATATGTATAGGAGAGATGCTCTCACTATCACGAAGTATGTCAAAAAAATGCATATCCATTCACAATGGCCGCAGTTCCACTTGACAGAGGCAGTGGCCGAGTCAAAGCATGTACCCATTTACCCCAATCGCTCCTCTTAGATCTTTGAGGATAAAGGGTTGCAACAAGACTCCTCACCAACACATTATATGGGCTATCCACATCGTAAGCGGGCAAGCATCTTCTGCCGTGCGCCCTAACAGCTGTAGCTGTTTACTACTATCTGGCAGTCATGTAGAAACAAAATATAAATGGGAAAAAAAAAATTAAGCACGTTAATCACACAGCTCAGCTAAGAATACTATTGGGACTACGACTTGCAGAGCATTTTTATTTTTATATTGAAGTGGAGGAGGAACTCATGCAAGGGCACTCTCATTTCGTGACGCCAGACTATTTAACAACAATAACTACAACAACTTGTGAACTTACATGCGAAAGTTTAAGCAGAGGTAAATATACTTAACATTAATTGAAAATAAATCAAGTGTTAGAACACAAAAACAGTAAGAAAAACTAATAATAATAATAATAATAATAATAATAATAATAATAATAATAATAATAATAATAATAATAATAATAATAATAATAATAATAATAATAATAATAATAATAGAAGAAGAAGAAGAAGAAGAAGAAGAAGAAGAAGAAGAAGAAGAAGAAGAAGAAGAAGAAGAAGAAGTATTTATAATAATAATAATAATAATAATAATAATAATAATAATCAATAACAACAAAAAGGATAATGTAGTAGAGTACTTAAAAATAATATGTGTTAGAATACAAAACATTAAGAGAGAAAAAATTATGCGGGGGGGGGGGAATAATAATAGCAGAAGAAGAAGAGAAGAAGAAGACCCATATCGTCTTCAACCTTTGTTACGTTGGTCGGGAGCAGAGGAGCGTCATATCCGCTATTCCGCACACAGCTACCCCCAACGATTGAGGCTGATAAACGCTAATCCGCATCCACTCACGAACTCATTCACGCCTCAACACACAAATGCCTTCATTTCATGGTTGGTAATGGGAGGAGGAGGGGGAAGAGGAGGACCGGAGGTTGAGAAGGTGGAGGAGGAGAAAAAGGAGGAGGAATAAGAAGAAGAGAGGAGGAGGAGGGAAAGAGGAAAAACGAAGAAGATAATGAGTGCATGTGAGGGTGTGTCATTCAAAGTATAAAATGCAACTAAGCCTGGGCCATGACAGGAGTGGACAATGTGTTTGTGCGCGCGCGTGCACGAGTAATTATTATTTGTAAAGACTAGATAAAAGGGAGACCTAAGTTTGAATTCCAGATAAATCTTTGATTCATAATTATTTTCAAAAAACATTTGTATTTATATCAAATTGCAAATATAAGGGAATGTTACCAAAATATGTCTTTATTTTTTTACGGATATACTTAACATATAGCAATTAAACTAAAATTATTTTAATTATCCACTTTTTCTCTCTCTCTTTCTTTATATATATATATATATATATATATATATATATATATATATATATATATATATATATATATATATATATATATATATATATATAGTAGCCGTTGGTTGTCTGTTGGGATACTACGGATAAAAGGTCTCTTGGACAAATAAGACTGTCCGGGACAGTTCGATGTTAAGTCTTCTTTCAGTTACGGCTCTTTTTCTATGCCTACATCAACCCCGAATATTCTTAAATATTCGTTATATATCTCTTATTATCATTTCACATCTGACAAGTCACAACACTCTCCATCTCTGTTTTTCTTTATTCTATGTTTTCTTTGTACTCAGGCCCAAGAAGGGTAGAGTTATTTTTGTTCTCGGCCAGTCCTGATGTCACAATTTTATTATATATATATATATATATATATATATATATATATATATATATATATATATATATATATATATATATATATATATATATATATCAGATAAGCACATTACAATATGTGAAAACATGAATATAGCTGTAATGTTTGTTTCCCTTTTAAGACCTTCTGTGGTGTAGTTGGTAGCACCTTGGCACACCAATTATATGCCCTAGGTTCAAGCCCAGGTCGGAGTAAAAATTATTCATATATATATATATATATATATATATATATATATATATATATATATATATATATATATATATATATATATATATATATATATATAAATAATGTGTGTGTGTATGCATATTTGTATTTTCACACAGAGGAAGAAATTTCAAAAAATTCCCCGATTCCAAGTCATAATACGAATGCTCCCCTCAATATATTAGCGTATTCACAGATTCATTTCAACAGAAAGTAACTGGTTATAGCTCCCCGTCTGCTAGTCACATAAGATTAGTGGTATGCGCGAGTGTGATTGTGTGTGTGTCAGTTTATCAGTGACTTCTGTACTATAGTAGGGTTAAATGCTATTACCTAAGGGGCAGGGTTGGAAGTATGGGGGAGGGGGAATGTTGGGCCAGTGGGGGGTGGGCTGCTCCCCTAAGGGATTAGCGGTGAGGGAAGGCTTGCCATCCCTTCACCCCTGGGGATCAAAAAAGGATTAAAAGAGTACATACAATAATAATAATAATAATAATGCTTTATTTCCAACATACATTGGGTATTCAAATATGGGTGTACAATTAAAATTTACAAGTAAAATCTTCCTTTAAGAGTAACTTCTTAAGATTATATTTAAAAGTATACACTGAACCAGCATTTTTTAATTCTCTGGGAAGCTGATTATATAAATGAGGTCCACGAATGTTTATATCTCTTGAGCCAATATCAGTTTTAGACCTTCGTACTAATAAATCTTCCCCTTGACGGGTAGTTAACCCGGTAACTGAGCTTACTGTAGAAAAATTATACAAGCAATCAGGAATATTGTTTCTTAGTATATTAAAAACAAAGGTACATATATCAAAAACATATTTATCTCTAATCTTTATCCATTCTAGATCTTTTAAAACAGGAGAGATGTGCTCGTATTTTCTTACATTGCCAACAGCCACTCGTGCTGCAAAGTTTTGTAACTTTTGTATTCTTTGTAATTGAGTCTTATTTGTACATCCCCAAACTTTGAGACAGTAATTAATTAAACTCATAGCTAAGGACTGGACAATTATTATACGAGTTGATGTTTCAAATGAGTCTTTTACCCTATTTAGATATATTAGAGTACCCATTACTTTTTTATAAATTTCATCTATATGCATTTCAAAATTCATGTAACGGTCAAAATAGACACCTAGGTTCTTTACCTTAAATGAATTTGGGTAGGGGAGGGGTGGCGGGGAAGGAGTAGGTGGTAGGGGTGGATGGATAGAGGAAGAGGAGGAAGCAAAAAGGACAAAGGAAGAAGGAGACGAGTTGGTAGGGGTGGAAGAATGCAGGAAGAGTAAGACTGGAGGAAGAGGACTTGATAAGGAGGAAGACTGAAGGAAGAGGAAGAAGGTAGTAGGGTAAGGTGATAAAGGAAGGAAGAGGAGGAAAATTTTGAGGAAGTGCAAGGACAAAGGAAGGGGAAGGAAAGGAGTTAGCAGGGTGGAAGAATACAAAAAGAGGAGGAAGAAGAGTGAGGAAAGCAAAAAGTACAATGGAAAAGGAGGAGTAGCAAGGGTGGACGAATGGAGGACGAGCAGGAGGTAAATAGAACTTTTAAGGAGGGAGAAGAAAAAAAAAGGAAGAATATTTACAAGGAAACGAGCTGTAGTCTCCGTGGCAAAATGGTAGCGTCTTCGACTCTGAGGCGGCAGGTCGAGGGTTCGCGCCCCGTCACGGACTGAGGTTAGTAAGGGTATACACTCAGGGTAACGATTACATCTGCCAAAACAAGTCCTTCATAAGAAGGCAACCGTCCTAGCCCTTAGTATAAAAGGGAGTTCGTGACGTAAAACCGAATCCATTTACAAGGAAAAGAGCAGAAAAATATGAGGAGTATAAAGAAGAAAATAAAGGAAGGAGTAGGAATAACTAAATAATAACTAAGGAAAATGGAAGGTATCACATCAGTATGAAGCCAAGTCTTAAGAATCTAAAATCGAATAAGGAATAACAAGAATTAAATAAAGGAGGAGGTAGAAAAAAAGAACAGAAAAAGGAAAAAAAGGAGGATATCACATAATTAAAGAATATTAATTACTTGCTATGATATTTAAAATTAATTACAAATTCTATTAATATTTTATTTATACATAACTAAATAGATTGTAATGTTTAACAGCTGCAATATCACTGAGAGTGCCCATGTGCACATGTCCCCATGTACAGTTATCTGAATAATAATAAAAAAAAAAAGACAAGCCTGGAGAATCAGAGGTCGAAATTGGAGGAGGAGAAAAAGTAGTGCGATGGAAATAAAAGATTAAGTAGAAAAAGAAAAAAATGAAGATATCACATCAGTTGGATGAATAACCTCTAGAATCAGAATTCGAAAAAGGATTATCAAGAATCAAAATGAGGATGACAAACAAACAAACATTCATTTACATTTTTTTATACAATGGCTATTCTATTACAAAACTAAAAGTACACTTATAAGTAAGTATACATGTAATTGAACAAATAAGTGAAATATAAAAATAATAATAATAAAAATAATAATAATAATAATAATACATACATATACCTTGGCTGTTTCCCCCTTTAATTGGGGGGTAGCCGACATCAAGATAATAATAATAATAATGATAATAATAATAATAACAATAATAATAATAATAATAATAATAATAATAATAATAATAGTAATAATACTAAAATTATTGGTGATAATACAGTAATAATAATGATACTATAGTAGAGCATTGGTAATAACGAAAAACTTGAAACAAGGAAGATATCATACCAGTAGGAAGACAAACCTGAAGAATCAAGCATCGGAAAAGGAAGAGGAAAAAATGAGTATTAGGAAGAAACTAAAGATCGAAGAAAAAAATGGAAAAAAAAAGATATCACATCACTGGAGAGACAAGCCTGAAGAACCAGGAGTCAGCAGGAGTCAGAAAGCTTCTGCTACCGAGCCTCCTACTGGTTCTTCCTTAACCCATCCTAAACAGGCGGGAAAACAGGTTCAGCCAGGAAAAGAAAGGAAAAATAAAATAAGGAAGAAATTATAAAGGATAAAAGAATATATACCGAAACTAAAGGAAGAAAAAATAATAAATGAAAATATCCAAAGCGGAACCAAAGAAGGATGAAAAGAAAAAAAGAGGAACCATAGGAAGAAAAAAGAATATAAAAAGAATATGAAACAGCCTTCAGAGCTCTGAGGAGGAGTATTACTGTTCACATGCAAAAGGTCCCAAAATCGAATCCTAGAAGGCTCGTAGAGTATTTTTACATCAGAGTCTATTTTATGGTATAATACTTCAGCGGAAAAGATTCTGCCTCACGGTCAGAAAGTTCAGAGTCTGAATCCTCAAGATGGTTCGCAAAGTATTTTCTTGTCAGAATCTCGTGTGATAGCTCCGGGTAATTCAGCCTGATTAGCGAGTAAATGTTAGATGATCGGGGACAGTGATGGAGAAGATGGAAGAAGAGAAGAAGAAGAATAATGAGGACAATGGGAAGAAAAAGGAAGAGAGAGGTCAGAGAGAAAAAGGAAGACGAGAAGGAAGAAAGAGGAAGGAGAGGTTGCCATAAAAACAGAGAGCGAGAGAGAGAGAGAGAGAGAGAGAGAGAGAGAGAGAGAGAGAGAGAGAGAGGAGAGAGAGAGAGAGAGAGTATAATTAACTTGTCTCAGACAGTGGAATATAAGTAATGATCTTCCAGTGTAAAAACACTCTTGTTGTTTTCTGCTGTTGATGCCCTCTCTCTTCTCCTGTTCCTTTTAAAGTAGCAGATTGCTACTTATGCTACATATGCTACTGATACTTTTATGAAGAAGGATGTTACTGTTACAAACACTATTCCAACAGGAACAGCTACTCATCTGCTACTTAACGTGGGAAGAAGTTCCATAAAAATAGATAATGCTGTTACTTGGCATGTAGGAAGATGTTCCTTAGGAAACAACTGTTCCTGTTTCTTTTCTGTAGGAGTTGCTGATAGCATTTTATGTGAGAGGATGTTACTGTTGTTACAAATGCTACTGCTACTTAATAAATAAGTGAATGAAAAAGAGTGAAATAAATTGCAATAATTACCAAACTACTTAAATAATATATATATATATATATATATATATATATATATATATATATATATATATATATATATATATATATAGTTTAATAAAACTGAGAGAAATACACACACACAATATATATATATATATATATATATATATATATATATATATATATATATATATATATATATATATATATATATATATATATATATAGTTTAATAAAACTGAGAGAAATACACACACACACACAATATATATATATATATATATATATATATATATATATATATATATATATATATATATATATATATATATATATATATATATATATTACCAAATAAGCACATTACATATGTGAAAACATGAATTATTCTTTACCCCGACCGGGACTCGAACCTAGGACTTATGATTACTAAGTCAAGGCGCTACCACTACACCACAGAAGGTTAAAAGGAATCCAACCTTATAGCTTATATCTGCTATACTTAGGAATGAACGCATTCTAACTGAATCCTAAGTATAGCAGATATAAGCTATAAGGTTAGATTCCTTTTAACCTTCTGTGGTGTAGTGGTAGCGCCTTGACTTAGTAATCATAAGTCCTAGGTTCGAGTCCCGGTCGGGGTAAAGAATGATTCATGTTTTCACATATGTAATGTGCTTATTTGGTAATTTCATGGCCCGAATGAGATTGGGAATTGAATTAAATGCCAAAATGAAGCCACGAGTGAGGTTGGGGAATCTGTAATATGAACATAGTGGCATTCAGTTAGAATGCGTTCATTCCTAAGTATAGCAGATATAAGCTATAAGGTTGGATTCCTTTTAACCTTCTGTGGTGTAGTGGTAGCGCCTTGACTTAGTAATCATAAGTCCTAGGTTCGAGTCCCGGTCGGGGTAAAGAATGATTCATATATATATATATATATATATATATATATATATATATATATATATATATATATATATATATATATATATATATATATATATATATATATATATATATATATATATATATATATATATATATATATATATATATATATATATACGTAGACAGATAGATTGATAAAATGAAAAAAAAAATGCAAAGAAGCGAGATAAACAAGAAAATATACACGTATAAAACTAAATGAGAGGAGAGGAGAGAGAGAGAGAGAGAGAGAGAGCAGTTGCTTCTCTCTGTCAATCGGGAAGGGCAAAACGTGACCACCCTCTCCAACCTCTACCATTAAACTGACCATAAGATCACCAAACAACCAGCACTTTAGAACACTGATAAAAGGTATTATTTCCTTCAAACAAACACGTACACTCACTACCCACCACTACTGCCTTCTCCTCTCCAAACAAATAAACACACACAAGCACACACACAAACTTACACACACTAGTGTGCCTCTAATCATTATTACAATTTCTAATTACTACTACTACTAATCTGCTCTTTTTGTTGATGTTAATATTAGTTATTGCAGTTATTTTCATTATTATTATTATTATTATTATTATTATTATTATTATTATTATTATTATTATTATTATTATTATCCAAAGAAACCAACTTAAAAAAACGCTCAAATTTCTGAAAACAATTGCTACTACTACTACTACTACTACTACTACTACTACTACTACTACTAATGATAATGATGATGATGATGATGATGATCATCATCATCATCATCATAATAATAATAATAATAATAATAAAAATAATAATAATAATTTACTTTCTAATCTCACATGGACAACAGAAGCTGAAGCTTTTATGCAATTTGAGTGTGTGTGTGTGTGTGAGAGAGAGAGAGAGAGAGAGAGAGAGAGAGGAGAGAGAGAGAGAGAGAGAGAGAGAGAGAGAGAGAGAGAGAGAGAATACCAACCTGACCACAACAAAACACCCAATTTACTCCCTTTTCTCATCCTCCCAATGAAACTCCCACGTCAATTGTGAAGAGTGAGAAAATGAGAGAAAAAAAAGAGGGAAAAAAGAGCAAAACCAAAAAGAACAACAAACACACTACCCCCAAAAAAGAGTCGACTGTGTATAAAAACAATTAAAATATGAATAAACAAAAACATAGATAAACGAAACGAGAATAAGTATAAAAGATATCAATAGAGTAAATATATAAAATTCTCGCAAGATAAAATCAAATATTGAATGTGTTCACTATAATGGGGTTACCTCCACGTGTTCACTCTATCGGGGTTCCCTGACCGCGGAAACTAAAATTGGCGGGAATAAATGACGGGAACAATAGCGCGCGAAAGGCACGCGACCGCGATTTATACAAGTGGCACGTGCCGACACGTAAACACGCAAGTATATACGCAAGTATGTGTACTTACTCGTATGCGTTCGCACACAACTACACGTACATATTCACATACGTGCATATGCAACTGCAAGTACATATTCACATACAATTATACTTAACGCGTGCCGACACATATATGCACGTACGTGTACTTATTCAAGTACATATTCATACTCAAAATATAACTGGCGCGTGCCGCCACGTTAACATGCACATATATATACGCACGTACGTGCACTTATCCATGTACATATATAAATAGTTGCATGTGCATTTTTTATGAGCGCGACACTAGGACGGGCGAAGAAAATTGTCCTCATCAGGCCTGGGCACAAAAAAACATTACACAGCGTCATGTAATCACCTACGTATGTACGTTCGTAACTGTACTTGTTTACATACAAACATACACAACTATACATACGTATTCATATACACAAAGTAAATCTTATATATTCACTAATTCAATTAAATATTTATACAAATAAAATTATAAATAAAACACATGGATATGGTAACAGAAAGATAGATAAACTGACTGGCGTGTAAAGACGTACATACGTATACTTATTCATATACGTACATGCACAATTGCACGAACATATTCAAACACATAAAAAAGACAATTATACACATACATTGATTCTGTTATTTTTTTTTAGACAAAATTATTATATATTCGTACATATATTTAAACCAACAGATAAAATGACAGACATATAGATAGATAAATTGACGGATAGATAAATAGACACATTAAAAGCACCGAGTGATTTACGACCTCTTGCGGTCACTTAAACAACTTTAAACAAGGTGTTAAAGAGAGAGAGAGAGAGAGAGAGAGAGAGAGAGAGAGAGAGAGAGAGAGAGAGAGAGAGAGAGAGAGAGAGAGAGAGAGAGAGAGAGAGATAATAGGATTTAATTATTTTGTTTGGATGACTAGGGAAGGGAGTATAAACAATAGTAATAATAATAATAATAATAATAATAATAATAATAATAATAATAATAATAATAATAATAATAATGATAATAATGATAATAATAATAATAATAATAATAATAATAATAATAATAATAATAATAATAATAATAAGAAGAAGAAGAAGAAGAAGAAGAAGAAGAAGAAGGAGACGAAGAAGAAGCAGGAAAAAAGAAAACGTAAAGAGATGCATAAAAGTAAAAAAAAGCACAAAAATAAAAAAGCGAATGTAAAAAAGTAAAAGCTTAAAATGAAAAATTCAAATTAAAAAGTAAAAAAGGAAATATATAATGTAAGAAGAAGAAGAAGAAGAAGAAGAAGAAGAAGAAGAAGAAGAAGAAGAAGAAGAAGAAGAAGAACCCTCAGCTTCAACCAAACAACAGAAGAGGAGGCGCACGCCAGCCAGTGAGAGAGTTCTTCTTTTGACAAAAACTTGCTTCGGCGTAAATTAAAAGAATATATTTAACGCTTAATAGCCTGACTTTTACGGGTGTTGAAGAAAAGAGGAGGTGGTCACCGGGTGGGGAAGACTGACACTAGTGAGAAGGCGGTGGGCTCTGATGGACCAAAGGCTGGACAAGAGTTGGGAATTGTTGGGAATAGTGAGGATTTTGGAAAAAAGAATGCTAAGTGAGGATCAATTCTCTTATAAACGGGTATCACTGGATCCACGTGATTAGAGCGGGGGCTTGGGCCCCGTATATAGTCGGACTCATTGTTATCACTGTCTCATGCCTTTGCCTTTCATTAGAGACTTTTAGTTTTTATACTATTTAGAGTAAAGTAGCAGAAACACAGCTCAAAGAGAGGTCGGCAAACGCTCCAATATGCAAGAGTTGACTACATAACCAAATATAGATTGTAATGTTTAACAACCGCAATATCACTGGGAGTGCCCATGTGCACGTCCCCATGTACAGTTATTTGAATAAATTAAAAAATAAAAAAATATCGTGAGAATAGACAAGGTAAAGGTGACTACTGGCCTTGGAAGGCAAGAACTAAAGGGTGGGAAGGAAATCTTCAATATTTGGGTAATAACTGGGCAAGGGGTACTTCAAACAGCAGTGAGCTAAAGATACAATAGGCATGAGTTGATTGTCGAGTGACCGCATGTAGAATTGAGCAAGAAATTTTCAATATTTGGGTAATAACTGGGCAAGGGGTACTTCAAATAGGCATGAGTTGAGTATTGATTGTCGAGTGTCCTCATGTAGAATTGGGCAAGGAAGATGTAGCTGCTGGCCTTGGAGGGCAAGTATTATAAATAATGGTATAGGAAATTTTCATGAAATGGGCAACGAATGGGAAATAAAGTATATAGCTCACACAGTGAGGGACAAAATCTCCAGGAGACAAAAGCTGACTATTGATGGTCAAGTGACCAGGTCTTGTAGAACTAGGCATTAATATGGTAGCAAGGCAGTGTTGGGCAAGGACTCTATAAAGTAGGAAGGAGCAGTTCAAGAATT
>JAXCGZ010016263.1:22500-24928 GCA_037179515.1 Halocaridina rubra
CTCTCTCTCTCTCCTCTCTCTCTCTCCTCTCTCTCTCTCTCTCTCTCTCTCTCTCTCTCTCTCTCTCAAGCGTAAGTCATTTCAAAAACGTCTTTGTAATATTAACGGATCAATGATTTAAACAATTAAAGGTTTTTATATGTAGAAGAAATATCACGAGAGAGAGAGAGAGAGAGAGAGAGAGAGAGAGAGAGAGAGAGAGAGAGAGAGAGAGAGAGAGAGAGAGAGAGAGAGAGAGAGGAGAGAGAGAGAGAGAGAGAATGTATGGAAGAGAAATTAGTAAGAGAGCTGATGACCAATACAGACAATTGTATTATTATTTTTTATGCTATTTTTATTTTCAATGGGATTATTCAGTCCCAAGTCCCAAAATCCACCATGTGGAATTATTATTATTCTATGTGAGTGTATGTATGTATGAATGCATGTATATATGTATGTATGATTGAATTACTGCATTTATATATAGTGTATGTATATATATATATATATATATATATATATATATATATATATATATATATATATATATATATATATATATATATATGTTTGAATGTATATATGTATGTATGTATGTTTGTATGTATGTAGTTATGCATGCATGCAATGTACCTGTTAGTTAATATGTCTATTTCTCTTTCGCTAAATGTCTATATCTACCATATCTATTTACATGAGCCATTTTTCCTCTTATAAGGGGAGTGGCTGAGTCAAGGCAAAATACTCTGACTCTTTGGAAGAGAAAATAAAGATAAAGGGATACCCAGTCCCCTCGCTCCACCCCATTAAGTTGACTCTTATGACACGCAAGGGAATACAGAGGAAGGATTGTAGCCCCCCCTCTCTCTCAGGGGGAAAAGCTAACTGCAATTACTATAAATGAAACAGCTGTAGAAATACAATTGTATTTCTACAGCATTTGTGGAGACGACCATAAAAAAATATGATCACAGAGGGGAGAGACTCTCTGAGGTAATCCCCCTCCATACTTAATATTTCGACATGTAATAACATCTTTAAATCGTTTTTTTTATTTAGCTATGTAGGTATTATTATTTATTATTATTATTATTATTATTATTATTATTATTATTATTATTATCATAATTAGCATTAATATATTAATTCATTATTATTATTATTATTATTATTATTATTATTATTATTATTATTATTATTATCACTAATACAATCTCATACCATTAAAAATACAAAACTAAATACCAGCTTAATGCTAACATAATAATACACGTATACGCATAGCCTCCTACTCCTCCTACACAACTGGTCCTTATACATCCTTATATCCATCCTTATACCTACTTATACCACTTATACCCCTAATAGATCCTGTATAAACACTCGGACACTGTCAATATCACGTGATAAAAAATGTTGAAGAGTTTTCCTCATATGGCTATAGGCAGGAGTGGGAGGAGGAGGAGGAAGAAGATGAGAAGAAGAAGAGGAGGAAGAAGAAATATAATAACAATAATAATAATCACAATAATAATAATAATAATAATAATAATAATAATAATAATAATAATAATAATAATAATAATAATAATAAGAAGAAGAAGAAGAAGAAGAAGAAGAAGAAGAAGTGAGAAACAAATAAGATAGAATAAGCGAACAGACTGGGGGTGAGGACCAAATTAGTTAGGTGAGGAGTGAGGAGATAAGGTAAGGAATAATAGTTAGGAGAGGATATGAGATGAATGGAGAGGAAAATACATTTATACAATATGTGAGGAGATGAGTGGTAAGGAAAATAATTAGAAGAGAAGATATGAATTGTGAGGAAATTAGTGAGAACAGAAGTGAGGATACGAGTTGCGAGTAAAAAATAGGTAGGTGAGGAGTGAGGAAAAGACTATTAAGAAAAGATAATTAAGAGGGAAGGAGTGAGGAAAATTATGAGAAAAAAATAGTGAAAAGGAGTTGGGGAGACGAGTAGTGAGGAAAAATAGTTCAGAGGCGTGATGCGAAGAGGAAAAACAGTAGCTATGTGAGATTCTATGAAGATATGAATGATGAGGAAAATATGGTTAGGTGGGAAATAGTTAGAAGAATAATGAGGAAAATAGTTCGGAGAAGGTGTGGGAAGATAAGTAGAGACAAAGTAAGGAGATTAGCTGTGAGGAAAATATGGTTAGGTGAGCTGGAGCGACGAAAATAATGAGGAAATATTAGGCGAGGAGTGAGGAAGTAAGTAATGCTAAAAATAGTTTGAGGACAATAAGTGAGCAGAAAAGCGGTGAGGAAAATGTTGGGTGAGGAATGAGAGAAGTGAGGAAAATGTTAATTGGCTATAAGATAAAAAGTGGCGAAAGTCAGTTAGGAAAAACAAAAATGAGATAAAAGTGTGAGAAAAAATAGTAGTGGGGAAGAGACAATAAGCGAGGAACTTTTAGAGGGAAAA
>JAXCGZ010016264.1:0-2500 GCA_037179515.1 Halocaridina rubra
AAAAACAAACAGCTAAATGACAACCTAAAGGAATTAGATGTTAGTTCACTGCTATCTTCTGAGAGAGACGAGATTGCTGCTTGGAATGTTCAGATTAAGGAAAACATTGAACAGTTCAGAAAAGAGTTCCAGGAGCTGAATATGGAAAATGATGCCATGAAAACGTCCTTTGCTGATGCACTAAAGGGGAATGTGGCAGTAAAAGAGGCTGTAAAGGTGGTGGCACTGGAAAACATACAAACAGTTGACTATAAAGAGACAGTAATCGAAAAAATGAAAGACGTTGTGATGGAAAGGGCAAACCCACTCATCAGACAGGCACTTGATAAGGAGAAGACAGTGGTAATCTCAGGCATAAGTGAATCCCAGGAGCCAACATGGCAGGGGAGACTTGAAGAAAATAAAGCTAACGTTGTAGACCTGATAAGAAAGCTTGGAGTAGTATGTGGTCCTGAGGATATTGTAAACATACACCAACTAGGTAAATATTCGAGGGAAGGAAAGCCGAGACCAACAAAAGTAACCTTTGAGAGAGGGGAGACATGTAGGGAAATATTGTTGAGAAAAAAAAGTCTAAAAGACCTTCAAGAATGCAAAGAAGTGTTCATTAGACGATACAGAACACAGGAAGAGATGGGAAAGATCAAAAACTTGTTGCAAGAGGCAAGAAGGTTAAATGATGAAAGAAATGAAGAAGAGAAGAAAAATTTTCGTTACGGAATACTTCCAGACAAAGGGGAGATAAAGAAGATAATGACAGAAGATCAGGGGATGGGGCCTCATTAAGATTGTTATACACAAATGCTGATGGATTAGCTGGTAAGGCAGTAGAATTAAAAGATAGGATTCACAACAGTAAGGCAGATATAGTAGCAATTACAGAGACTAAGTTGAGTGAGGACATAAACAGTGTCACAGTTTTTCCTAAGGGCTTCAGAATACTAAGGGTCGAAAGATCTGAGAGGACTGGTGGAGGGATAGCACTGCTCATAAGTGAGAGGATTCAAGTTGAAGAGATAAACTTGGCTATAGAAAGTGAGTTCAGGGAATTTCTTGTTGCTCGCATAAATACTGGGTCAGAGAGCATTATAATAACTGTTGTATGCAACCCACCAAGGAACCAAAATAGGCTTGAAGTTTATGAGGAAAGTTATATAGGTACGATTGAAGTCATAAACTCAGTTGTTAACATGGCGCGGGAGAAAAAATGTAGGATTTTGATTATGGGAGACTTTAATCATAAAGAGATAGATTGGATAAATCTTGACCCACACAGTGGTGAGGACTCCTTTGGGGCAAGATTCCTAGATTGCGTACAAGGGAATTTCCTACACCAACATGTAATGGAACCAACAAGAGCCAGGGGTGGGGATGAGCCATCACTACTTGATCTGGTGTTCACAGATAATGTGTTGGATATTGAAAATATTGAGTATGAACCACCAATTGGAAAGAGTGACCACTGTGTGTTGTTGATGGAGTATATCATTGAAGACATTCTTCCTGAGAGTAGAGGCACTGAGGACATGAGGAGGAACTATCAGAAAGGAGATTACATCAAAATGAATGAGCTTTTTGCAGTTATTGACTGGAGAACCTTATTTTACAACAAATCTGTACAAGAAATGTATGACATCTTTTGTGAGAAATATGGGAAGATAGTAGATTGCTGCATACCTGTCACCAAAGTAGGTGTAATTCATGCCAGAGAGAAATGGTTCGATAATGGGTGTAAAAGAGCTAAGGAGTGGAGAGACAAATGCTGGAAAAGGTATAGGAGGAGAAAAAACATAAATGCCTAGCAAACCTACAAAAGAGCAAGAAACGACTACCTAAGTAAAAGGAGAGAGGCAGAGAAAGATTATGAGAGGGACATCACCAGGAAGGCTAAAGAAAATCCCAAGCTTTTCCACAGCTTTATCAGAGGAAAACTGAAGGTAAAAGAACAGGTTTTAAGGCTAAAGAGAGCGGATGGAAGCATCACTGAGACGGACGAAGAGATCTGCAAAGAATTGAACAAGGAGTTTCAGTCAGTATTTACAGTAGAAAATACCCCACCCCCTCAGATTGCAGTGATAGAAGCTCAAGGGCCGGTATTAGAGAACATCAACCTTACAGCCACAGAGGTATGCAAAGCGCTGATGGATTTAGATGTTCATAAAGCTACAGGTCCTGATGACATATCCTCTCATGTGCTTAAAAAATGCGCAAACACAATATCAGTGGCACTAAGTATCATATTTAAGGAGTCATTGGAGTCGGGGGAGATTCCAAGATGCTGGAAACAAGCAAATGTGATACCTATCTTCAAAAAGGGAAGGAGGGATACGGCTCTGAACTATAGACCAGTTTCCTTGACCAGCATAGTTTGCAAACTTATGGAGAAACTACTAAGGAAACATATCTCTCTTCACTTGGAATCCTTCAACTTTTTGTCAGTGAGGCAACATGGCTTCAGAGAAGGAAGATCAACAGTAACAAACTTATTAGAATTTTATGA
>JAXCGZ010016264.1:7500-10000 GCA_037179515.1 Halocaridina rubra
AGTACTCTAAGCACGGAAGGATAAGACCTCTACAGATTTTCAGTAACATTAAAGAGCTAGAGTGATGACAAAAACGAAACAAAACCCCCAATTTCTTGGACACAGATTTAGAAATTTGGATTACGTGATTCCTCCAAGACAAGTTGGATTCATATATGTTGATAGAATTAAGAGGGTAAATTTCGTCACTTTTGAAGACAATAGGGCTATCAAGAGAAGAATAAGATAAAGAGATTACCAGAAACTGTGTATGGAGGCATTAAATTTAACAAAATTTTGGTTGTCCCACTCAGATACCCTCTGCAAATCGGAGCTGAAAGTAGAAGAAAGAGTGATACGAGACTGATTACGAGAAGCAGATGAAGCTTATGAAGAAAAGGCAGAGGAAAAATGAAAGGTAGAATCGTCGGCAAAGGCATGAAGAAGAGAGGAAGATGGGGACTGAAGAAGATAATTGATGAAGAGAAGGAACAGAATATGTGAAATAACAGATCCCTGTGGAACACAACTGGTAACAGGGAATGGGCTAGATGTTGCACCGTCAACAACTACAAATATAAAACGGTCGGAAAGAAAACTGGAAATCATAGAACACAGAGAAGGGGTAAAGCCATAGGCAGGGAGTTTGACCAACAGAACCTTCTTCCAGACTCTGTCAAAAGCCTTAGATATATCATGGGCGATAACAAAGGATTCACCATAGTTTCTCAGAGAAGATGACCATACATGAGTAAGATAGAACAGGAGGTCACTAGTGAATCTTGCCTTGCTGAAGCCATACTGGTGATTGGAGATAAGGGAGTTAGATTCAAGATGTTTCAAAAAGAAAGCATCGAGCAAAGTTTTAATAGCATTAATGATATAAGAGGTTAGGGCAATAGGTCGGTAGTTTGATGGAATAGAGCGGTCACCCTTCTTAGGAACAGGTTGTACTAGAGCATGCTTCCAAGATGAAAGAGAGATACTCCTTTACTAACCTTGCAGGGATACCATCAGGACCAGATGCCTTGTTAGTCTTTAGCGAGCAAAGAATTTTATGAACTTTGTATGAAGAAAGGACATGGGAGGGCATAGGGTTAGAGAGGGGTAAAGATGGAGGGAGAGGTGCACTGGAATCGTTTATGGAAGCGTTGGCAGAAAAATGAGAGCCAGAGAGAGTGGCTTTGTCAATGGAAGAGCAAGCTATAGAACCATTAGAACGAATAAGAGGGGAAGAACTTGAGTTACAGAAGTTTTTGGGGAGATTTTTGGCTAAGGACCAGAAACATTTGTCAGAGGGAGACAAATTAAGGTCTTCAACTTTCCTTTTTATAAAAAAAAAAAAGGCTTAGACCTTCGAACCTGTGCATTACAGCAATTTTTAGCTACAATAAAAGCAGAACAAGGTAAATCAGAAGGAGGAGTTTGGTATGACCGGAGTGCTTGATTCTTGGCCTGAATAGTAATGGAGGAGGCATAGTCCAACCATGGATTAGTGGGATACAAGTGTTCATAGAGGAGGGGATGTACACCTCCATTCCAGAGGTTATGATCTCGGCAACTTTTAGGGCTACCTGATCAGGGTTGCGGGACCGAAAATGGAAGAGATAAGATCACAGAGTGGTTAGAATTACCAAGAGGGGCAAGCACAGAATAGGAGAAGTTTGAAGGGTTAGAAGTAAGAAGTAGGTCAAGTGTGTTGTTTGCATGTGTGTTGATCGGGAACATGAGTAGGATGTTTGATAACTTGCTCCAGATCGTGAGTAATAGAGAAACCAAGGTCCTCACTTCCTTCCACATCAGTTTGAGAAGAATTAAGCCACTCACTTTGTTGTATATTGAGGTCTGCTATATAGAGAACTTCGGCATGTGGGAAAGAAGATAGCAAGGACTCATGGCAAGAGGACAGATATTCAAATAAAGACAAAAAGTCAGTGAAGGTTGGAGAACAGTAGCAGAAGCAAAACAAAATAGTGGTAGTGGAGAGATGAATTTTCAGCCAGAGAACATCAAAGTCAGGAGATTCAAGGTTCATGATCCTTGCAATAGGAGTGTTAGTGTTGCAGTAGGCACAGACCCACCTTTGGAACGAATATGAGAATACAGGTTATAGTGAGAGATATGAAATGGGTCAATGGAAGCATGGCTAGACAGCAGGGTTTCAGAGAGAGGAAGAAAGTTAGGGAAGGAAGTACCCAAGTGCTGTTCCTCAGGCGAATGATTAGATTTCAGGCCACGAATGTTAGAAAAGTGAATAGTGAAAGAAGCAGATCTATCAAGAGGTGCAATGTTAAGGGCAGAACCATTACTACCACCAGACGTGTCTATCCTTAAGCCAGTAGTGGATCCAGCAAGACCACCGGAGATTCTTGGTACCCCTCTGTGCCGGGTATTGGAGCCATAAGCTGTGGGCCCTCCCTAAATATAGCAAATATGAGAAAAATAGGGCAAATGGAAACAAATATGGAAGGATTGTGACTTGTTAAATGTAATGGAATAGCAAGAGATGTGTAACAAATAC
>JAXCGZ010016264.1:15000-17500 GCA_037179515.1 Halocaridina rubra
ATTCAACATAACATTCAATCCAGCACCATCCTCATTTCTTGTACACCTCATAACCTTACTCTTTCCCACATTCACTCGCAACTTCCTTCTCTCACACACCATTCCAAATTCTGACACTAACTGACACAGCTTTTCCTCTGAATCTGCCACCACCACAGTATCATCTGCAAACAGCAACTGATTCAGCTCCCACTCGTTATCATCCCCATCTACCATTCTCAAACCTCGACCACGCACTCGCTCATTCACCTCTCTTACAACTCCATCAATATACAAATTGAACAGCCATGGTGACATCACACATCCCTGTCTCAGTCCCACACTCACTGGAAACCACTCACTCACTTCATTCCCTACCCTAACACAAGCTCTACTGCCCTCATACAAACTCTTCACTGCATGCAACAATTTACCATTAATTCCATATAATCTCAAAACATTCCACATAGCCTCTCTATCAACTCTATCATATGCTTTCTCCAGATCCAAAAATGCAAAATACACATCCTTACCCTTTGCTAAATATTTCTCACATAACTGCCTAACTATAAAAATCTGATCTATACAACCTCTACCTCTCCTAAAACCACTCTGCACTTCCGCGATCACATATTCTGTCTTATCCCTAATCCTATTAACCAGTATCCTACCATACACTTTTCCTACCACACTCAACAAACTTATACCCCTAAAATTACTGCATTCATACACATCTCCCTTACCTTTGTATAGGGGCACTATACAGGCAATCACCCATTCCACTGGCACCAATGACAACATAAAGCATATATTAAACACTCTCACTAACCATTCCAATGCAGTCACACCCCCTTCTTTCAACATCTCTGCTCTCACACCATCCATTCCAGGTGCTTTACCTGCTTTCGCTTCATACAATGCCCTTTTCACCTCCTCTCTTGTAATCTCTCTCTCATTTTCATCTCCCATTACTGGCCCTTGAACCCCCCCCCACTGCCACTATAGCTGCCTCTCTATCTTCATCAACATTCAGCAAGCACTCAAATATTCTGCCCATCTTTTCCTTGCATCGTTCCCTCTTAACATCTGTCCATTCACATCTTTCACTGTCTCTTCCATCCTCGATCCACCCTTCCTTACTCTCTTCACTTCTTTCCAAAACTTCTTTTTATTCTCCTCATATGACCTACTAAAATCCTGTCCCCACCTAACATTTGCCAACCTCTTCTCTTCCTCTACCTTCCGCTTGGTTTCCACATTTTTCTCCCTATATCTTTCATACTTCTCCCTACTTTTACACTGCAGCCATTCCTCAAAAGCCCTCTTTTTCTCTTCCACCTTCATTTTCACCCCTTCATTCCACCACTCGCTGCCCCTCCTCATGCCACCTCCAACAAACCTCTTTCCACACACATCACTTGCATGTCCCACAAAACATTCTTTCATCAACCCCCATTCCTCCCCTAACTCCCCAACTTCTCTTTCTTTCACCCTGTCATATGCCACTCTCAACCTGTCCTGATATTCCTGTCTCTTCTCTGGCTTTTTCAACTCTTCCACCTTCACTATTTCCCTTCTACATCCCCCCACACTATTTCCCCACTCTTTTGCTACTACCACTTTTGCTTCAACCAAAAAATTATCAGACATCCCAGCAGCCACACCCCTGAATGCATGTACATCTTTCACTCTACCAACCATGCTCTTTGCTACCAACACATAATCCATCAATGCTCTTTCTTTCACTCTTCCATTTGCCACTCTCATCCATGTATACTTATTTATTAACTTCTTCTTAAATAAACTATTACCTATCACCAACTCTTGCTCCACACACATATCTAACAGTCTCTCGCCACTCTCATTCCCACCTGGTACCCCATACTTTCCTACAACACCTTCTATCTCTCCATCACCAACTCTGGCATTCAAGTCACCCAACACAACTACATAGTTCCTTCTACTCAGACCATCCACACATCTAGTTAACTCATTCCAGAACTCATCCCGCTCTTCCTCACTTCTCTCACATCCTGGCCCATACGCACTAACAAAAGCCCAACATTCCCTTCCTATCCTAGCCCTCACCCACATCAGCCTAGATGACACTTCTTTCCATTCTACTACCTTATTTACCATCCATTCACTCAGCAATAATGCCACACCTTCTCTCGCTCTCCCCCTTTCAACCCCAGACACCCTACCCGTCACATCACCAAATGCCACTTCTCCTTTTCCTTTCATCTTCGTCTCACACAATGCCAATACATCCATCCTCCTCCTACCAAACATATATCCAATCTCACATCTTTTGCTCTCTATCGTACTACAACCACGCACATTTAGACACCCCAAACCTAGAGTTTGGGGAAAAGTTATTCTCCCTCTACTCCCCTTCTTCTTTGACGTCTCGCAGGAGGTAGAAATAAGGGGGAGGGATTCCTAGTCCCCCCGCCCGTCCACTTTTAGTCGCCTTTTACGACACGCAGGGAATACGTTGAGGCTATTCTTTAATGTTGTG
>JAXCGZ010016264.1:22500-24888 GCA_037179515.1 Halocaridina rubra
CTTTCAAGGTTATTACTTATCTGCAGAGGAATCTGAGTTATACAAACGCATGAGGCGATATGTATACACACAGTAAACAGGAGAAAAAAGGGAATTATGCTGTTTCGAATTTTAATAATACCTAGTTATTCCTTTTTTTCAGGAATGTCATAGCTTAGTCAAGATTTTGAGAACAGTAAATGAGCTTTAAGTTTGCAAATATGAAAATGCTTTTTACAATATGTTGATTAAAAATAGTCCTGCTTCCACTTCTAATATTACATATACGATTCTATGTAAATATTGTGATAAGTATTATGTTGGCAAGACTAACAAATCATTAGAATTTCGTGTCAATCAACATGAACATATCGTTTGAAATTGTCAGTCTTCCAGTGCTTTGTTCAAGGATTATGCTGATTGAAATCACCATATTGATTGGAACAATGCCTCTATCTTAATAAGAAGTAATGATGTCATTACTAGAAACATCTAGGAATCTGCAATAATTAACTTAACCGATCATCAAACTATTGACTTAAGTCATGGTTTATTAGTAATTGAACCCATATTATTAGCTATGTTTTATTCAAGTTTGAGAAATATAAATTTGGAAATAACATAAATTCTTTTTATCTCATTATTTTCTTTATATTCATAATTACTTTATTCTTACAAAAATTTTTATTAAGTATTTCTTTTCTTTTAGTATTACTATTATTTCACCATTTTTTTTAGTCATTTCATAAATAATATATTATTAGCTTTATAATAATATTATTGTTAGTAGTTCTAATATTACAGTTTTGTTTTTTGTTCTTATTTTCCGTGATTTCTCTTTATATCATTATTCTTCTTTATTATTGTACTTTTGTTATTGTAATTTTTTGTCAGTATTACTTCTATAGTTATGATATTTATTATTATTATCAATATCATTATTATTACCATTATCATTGCTCGTGTTACTATATATTATTACTATTGTTTTTATTTTATTATCAATATTATTATTATTATTGTTATTGTTATTGATATTGTTATTGATGTTGTTATTGTTGTTATTATTGTTGTTATTATTGTTGCTATAATTGTTATTATTATTGTTATTATTGTTATTATTATTATTATTGTTGTTGTTGTTGTTGTTGTTGTTGTTGTTGTTGTCGTCGTCGTCATCGTCGTCATCGTTGTCGTAGTCGTTGTCATCGTCGTCGTTGTCGTTGCTGTTGTTGTTGCTATTATTATAAAATTTACCGTGCTTTGTTCATTGCCACTACTATTGTCAGCAATGTAATATGTTCCTATTTCCGCCTACAATTGACCGTACCTTATTTACTCGGTATTTACACCCCAATAAAATAATATAACATATGGCGATGGCTTTATACTCAGCTTTCAATGATGGATTGCCAATTCCCTTTTTTCTCCTGTTTTCCATATGTATATATATCACCTCATTGGTTTGTACAACTCAGATTCCTCTGAACATAAGTAATAAATTTAAAATTACAAAGAATCTTAAAGTTTCTTTCAATTTCCATATGTAGCCATATCCATTCATATATATATATATATATATATATATATATATATATATATATATATATATATATATATATATATATATATATATATATATATATATATATATATATATATATATATATATATATATATATATATATATATATATATATATATTTATATAGATATTATATATATATATATATATATATATATATATATATATATATATATATATATATATATATATATATATATATATATATATATATATATATATATATATATATATATATATATATATATATATATATATATATATATATACACTTCTGTAACTCATGCTTTTCCCCTTTCATTCGTTCTGATAGTTCTATAGCTTGCTCTTCCACTGACAAAGCCACTCTCTTTGGCTCTCATTTTTCTTCACGTAAAGTTCATAAGGTTCTTCGCTCGCTAAAGACGAACAAGGCATCTGGTCCCCATGGTATCCCTGTAAGGTTCCTTAAGGAGTTTGCAGACAAACTTGCTCCCATGCTTTGCTGTCTCTTTCGTCTCATTCTGTCAACCAGTATTTATCCTTCATCTTGGAAGCACACTTTAGTTTAACCTGTTCCTAAATAGGGTGCCCACTCTATTCCTTCAAACTACCAACCCATTGCCCAAACCTCTTCTATTGCTTAATGCTCACTTTTTGAAATGCCTTGAATCTAACTCACTTATCTCCGATCACCAGTACGGCTTCCGCAAGGCAAGATCAACTGGTGACCTCCTGTCCTACTTTACTCATATATGGGCATCCAAAAAATTGGGAGTTCTGTTTCGTTTTCATCATTACTTTTCCTGTTTACAGTTACTTAAAATCATCAAAAGTCTTATCCG